>JAVFBX010182969.1:0-14276 GCA_034783855.1 Mopalia kennerleyi
GTGTTTGCCTTAGATCTCAATGTAGCGACAAACAAAACCCGGGGAGCATTTTTGAGATCTGATTTTAATTAGATTGATTAGTCCCGATATAGCAGATTACACATAATGTCGATACAGAGTAGCCATTGAACTGTTGAGAAAAATAGTTGGATATGTCACAATCTCTGACTACGTCCTTATGAGTGAACCACTGTAAAAGCGGGCAGAAACACAAACAGGTGGACCATAGTAGCTGGAGGCCTTGTGCTCAAGGAGCTGAACGGCGCCATGAAGGCAATCTGTTTGAGATGTATTTATATGGTGTCCTTTGATTGACCAGTTTTTGTCCTGTTTTTCCTTTGATTATTGCCAGTGTTGTCTAGGGTTGCTTCCTTCGCCCATCGTCTGGTATGTCTTCATGTGAGTGAAATAACTTAAAGTACACCGTTAGACCCCAATCAGACTAACACACAACCATAGTAGCTGGATTATAGACAGAATTTCCGAGAGGTGTCCTTGAACGGCAATCATTTAAATCAAGCTTTGTCAGTTTTTGGGATGCAAGACATGTGATACCTCTAGTAAAATGACCACGCAACTATAGAGCATGCCTGAATAGAAACTAAAAGTGTGTGCTTTCTGGTAATAGCTACTCAGTGCGCATGGGCAATATACTTCACGGTCCTTGGAGGATAAAAGAAGCTAATGACTTTGTAAGAATACCTTCGTCTGAATATTTGAGCAAATAACGTATATCGATATTATTCAAAACATGAATTATTGATAATTAAATCAAATGGTCCGCTCGACGTCAGGTAACTAAAGATTGACATAGCGAAATAGTCCATGTCTCAAAGAAATTAATGGGAAAAAACCGCGCAAGACATTTCATTAACTTCCACGATCGCGTCAGTGTTGTGCTTTCACAAACGTATTCTACCCGGTTGTTTGGCGAACAATACATGACAAATACAAAGTTATTTTGTTGAAATCTAACAAACGTATAATTACTTAATTAAATACAAAGCTATTCACCTGTGGCACCGGGGATTATGGTATAAAGCGACGAATTGCGTAAACCAGGTGTGGGCACGAGCATACGTAAGTTTAATATCCCTCTGCGCGGCAAGAAGGCTAGGTCGACATAAGCCAGTCTCAATCCCGGTTTATTACTGTGTTTGTGATCGATGGCGGTCGACCTGCTAGAGATCGCGAGACACGCAGTGACGGCATAAGTGATGCTCTCTACCACTTGTGACGAGGAAATGCCTTGATTAGTGCTCGCCTTCTGCCGGGTAATGGTGTAAACTAATCCAGTGACGTGTTGACAGAAATTCCAATATTTTTTTCTTTGCAATTGATTTTAAATTCGGTTACAAAATTCAACAGCAGCAACGAGCATAAATCCAGTTACAATCAGTATGAGAGATATCATCACTGCACACTCGCTACACAGCTCAAGAACACTTTCCCTTAGTGAGCCTCAAAGAGTATCCTTTCGTGACGACCGATACATTCGCTAACACTTGAAATCAAGTAAACCAACTTGACATCTTATCTATACTTAACGACATCTCCAAACAATTTTGGATATCTGTAATACTGTCATAAATATGCTTAATTTGATTAAAGATACTTTAAATTTGATTAGAGGTATATTCAACACAATAAGATATATATCTGATTAATCAGAGATACTTCCGGTTTTACGAGAACTAGAGACGTCTTTATTTCGACATTTGTTAGTCATCTGCTGTTGTTGCATCACGTTTTATATCAAGAAACTGACTGATCCCTATGCATCAGGAGCCCGCGGCCGTGGCTAAGTGGTTAGCGCGTGCGCTTTCTAAAGCCTACTTCGATTTACCGTTCACGGGATCGAGTCCGTCTGTCGACCCTCAGGTATATGAGTGAGTCATAAGATGTGCTCCGGTAACTGCGGGGTGGTTTTTACGAAATTTCCTCTCGGGTTTCCATCATAATAGGACTAAGAACAGTGTGAAGTGGACAATCCGTCGTTATATAAGTGAAATACCCTTGAGTACTACGTTAAACATCAATCAATCAAACAAACCCTATGCATCACTAAAATCTCGCAAACATCCGCTGCCTAAACACCGCCATGCTGACACGCCTAGTCTTATTTCGAATTCAATTACTGAATAGGCCTACTCTATACAATTAATATTATTTGTTATTCAATAAGATATTGGTAATTGAATTAGAAATTTCTGTAAAACTGTAGCCCTCCACCGTAATTGGATTCAAATCATAAACAATACGGTCTAAACCTTAAATTGATCTCAAATACGCTGATAGTTCTGCCCAAACTTTTTTATACGTTAAATGGCCTAACGTTTGTTTATCTGCGATTAACGGTTTACAAGGGTATTTTATTTATATGATATAGGATTATCTAGTTCACAATGTGCTGAAATGCGGAGGAAAACCAAGAGGATACATCGTTAAAGCAACCCACGCGATTGGCGGAGCCACATCATGTGACTCATTCCTATACCTGAAGGTGACAGACCTGCCCGATCACGTGAGCAGTAGGTAAAATCTGGTCATTATATTTATGCTTCACACAATGGTCTATATTATTAATTTAAGTGCTTTAAATGTATTTTAGTCTGTATGCTAACATTAGATAAGACTATTTTATTTACTCTTTGATGTGTCATTTTAAACTATACTCGTGATTATACATTTTTTGTTCCGTTTGAAGCTATTTTCGGACCAAACCCTGTTATACTATATAACACAATATACTTTTTTTTGTGTAATGTATTATGATATTTGAAGTTATAGTCGTGTTAAATACTCTATGGTGTGCCGTTTGAAATTATATTCGTGTTTTTTAACTCTATAGTGAAGCATTTGATTTATTTGTTTGTTTCTCTTCTCAATGGTGTGACATTTGGAGCCATAGTGGTGCTATATACTCTATGATGTGCCATTTAAAGTTATTTTCGTTTTTTGTACTCTATGGTGTGATATTTGAGTCATTGTTGTGTCAATCCGATTGACTGGGTGGTCAACATAGCTGGCATTCACTGCTGTCGATTTTGGTGCCTCACTATGAGAGTCGAGGGTTCGAATGCTGGACAGGTCTCTGTCTGTAAATTTTCAGAACTGGAAAACGTCCTTCCTAAGAAAGCGCTGTTTAAAAATAACGAAAATACGGACAATCTACAATATAATACCTTGGAAAATATGGCAAAAATTCATGTGTAACTAAAACATAAAAAAAAAGAATAAAGTTGATTTTCAGTGATTTGAAAATTCAGCACTTTTCTAAGGGATGATATTCAGATTGGATGCGTACAAGCAGTGGAGGATTATTGATCCAATAAGTTCAGTATTGACATAACTGATCAAGACATACAATTTGCTCTCCACAATGTTTACTTGAGTGGCTTGCTCTTTTACACACCATCGCGGTATCAAAGATGACGTCAAGTGAAATACAACATCTAGAGTTGTCTCCCATTGTAGGTATGGATTTATTCAACAACTAAATTACCAGACCGATCCTAATGGCTAAGAAAACGTCTCGGTACTCCCGTCGTATATTCCTACGTCCATACGAAGGGAGTACCGACGCGTTTACTAACTAACAATCCTAATAGCTTTGTACAGATTACAAACCTATTTTCGGTCATTATTGATCACATTATCTCCGTAATTCTGGAGATTGAGTCTCACGTTGGAAGGGGAAAAACAAAACTCGGAGTCAGTCACAAATCGCTTTGACAGAAGGTCAGTTAGCTGAGTGGTCTTGCTGAACACTTGCTACAGGGGGTTTCTTGCCTGGCTCTATTGATTTAGGTAAAGAGTTTTCTGACACAATAACAAACATTTTCTTCAAGATTTCTTTGTAAACATCATCACTTCATGTTTCTATATACATGTAGTTAGATCATAAGGGAGAATCTCAAATTCCCGAATTCAGCACAAGATTTGTGTTGTTTTTATATTTTTATTTCATTTAAAAAACTTGTGTTATTTTTTTATTTTGCAATTTTTTCTTTATCATTATAAGAAGATAAAAAGACAACAGTTACTGACTTTCAGAGTTTGTTTTGCAAGATTAAATTCATATTGTGTGTCTTGGGGGCGGGGGATTTTCTTGCGTTACCGTTTATCAATTTAGTTTGGACATCTTATTGGTAATGGCATCAAAAGTGTGCTTTATATGTTTACAATCATTCCACAATTTGAATTATTCGCGGAACTAAATTTTGTTATGGGAAATTGTTTCTTAAATTTAACTGCAGAACGAAAAACTACCCTTTCAAAAACTTGGACTTAAACAAACATAATTTACATTTATTCCTTAAAATATTCAGACAGACTGTATCCGTGGGATCATTTAATGAAATCATACACATAGTGACTATTGTATCGACATACTAGTGTATTGCTGAAGGTCAAAACAAAAAGGTCAAAACAGTTTGATGTGAACATCGAAAAGAAGTTGTTTCATCGTAATTAAAACCTGGCGCTATGCAGAGTTGTTGTTTCTATGGTTATTAAGATAAAGAAGTTACTGCTTACAGGAAATGGTCCGCATTTAAGTCGAAACTAGTCAACATAATAATTGTTGTCGTTATTTTTGGTCAAAATATTATTAGTTTGAACAGATGCTAGTTCAGAAAATATTAAAATCCGTTTAAGAATCGAACAACGACCCTCAAAAGACACTGAAGACTACTCAGTCGGCATTTACTGCTGGCGATTTAAAGCCTGTCACACTCGAGCGATTCTCCGTCGGCGACTCTAAAAAACGCAGAAATTATAACATTGCTTTCAACTTTGTGAGCAATATGACTTTCCTATCGAAGATTTAGTGAAGGTCCGCCTACTAGACTCTCCATAAGGCCGGTCAGCTGAGAGTTGCAGGTGGCCGGCTTTAACTGCTGGCGACATGGTGCCTTACTCGTAGGATCGTTGGTGGGATCAGCATGTCATTCGTGTGAGCAGAAATCCCGAATGGATACGAGATTTGTATGATAAACTTTCTAAACCCAGTCACCTGTCCGTCAAATCCTAAACATTGAACTTCACGAAATGTACGAGACTTTGGTTTACATGAAGTATGTACCTTTGGATCTTGGATCTATATACTAGTACATGTTTCAGCTTGCAAAATTGTCTGTACCAGGATATATTCGAACTAACAAATTAGAAATGTTAACGTTAAAATGCTGTGTTTTTTTGGAGATAGTTTTTTAAATTTGTAACTTGTAGTTTGCACACTAGATTGCGCTTGACATTGTCAGATAGAGCGTTCTATTGCCGTTTCCAAAAATGCCAACACCAGGAACGTTTTAAATACCTGAATGTAGTTACCTATATAATGTAAAACAATCAAATAGGGTAATTATTGGTGATAGGCTTTGCATTGTTACTAGAATTTATTCGTTTTGGTGCTGATTTATTATTTTTTTAAACTTGAAATGCTAAGTCACTTATATTAAAATAAAATAAAAATCAGTAGATGCGTTAATGTTCTCGTGGCAAACCTTTCTAGCAATCCGTGAACGAATCCTCAATCAGGACGGTGAGCCTAAATAAACAAATATCTGTTTCTTGTCGACTCAACCATTCTATAAACAGCATTTCGTAGTTAGTCCAGAGCACGTTCACAAGTTGCTTGCTTTATTCCGAATCGGATGTACCATTTCATTTCAGGAAATTGTCACAAAATATAACCGTATTGTTTTACATTCCCACAGTATCTATGCCCAATGGTTCATCGGCAGGCCACTATTTTTGTTTGACGTTTTCTATAAGAATGTAACATTCTGTTAATGCTTTAGTAGACATTCGTTCGTTCCGATTCCAATGCTTCTTTAAAATACATCCAATGTGTGTTCATGCTTTTAACACAGGCTATCCTCACCAAGAGTCTCGCTTTTCTGTTGACCGAGAACCTTGTATATGTTCGGCTGTTCTTCGGGGATCTCTTATTAAAATTAGTTATTTCCCTTACGTAACTTTTTAAAATGTTTTAAATTTATTTTAGTAAGAATATGGTGTAGTTTATTGTACCTATGATGGTTATGGTCTGTCAAATGATTGGTCTCACTCAGCTGTATTTCTACTACCAGCTCATTGTGTAACCATCAAGCGCCATCAGGCTTTTGAACGCAGATTGCAACTTTGGGTTAAACCCGAGCCTTCACTATATCTTACCTAACAATCGCGAGGCTGATCTCTTCTTTTAGCCACAGTTACAGACAAATCTAGCTGACCTTCACAACACGTCCAAAAATGTGTAATGTGATTTTGTTTTTATTATTTAAGAATAATACAAGTTGTTTGATCTACAGCTGTATGAAATCAAAGCATATTCCCGGTGTATAGTTATACAGTTGTAATTTGCCAGGCGACGACCGCACACTTTTCGGTTATTTACCGAATAGTATTACACTGTACTAACATTCAAAATGGTCCTGGTTTATGACAAAGCGGTCTATATCACTTTATAAGAACTAGACACCAATCGTATTTACCATCTAGCTACGGGCAGTTTGTTTGAAGAGTAGCAATGCTTTCTTTACTGAACACTTTGGATAGAGATAAACTCCCCAACAGTATCAAAACACTTTATAGTTGTGCTAGTGTCAATTATTGTTCCAATACACCGCCGTCATATTAGTGAAATACCCTAAAGCATGGCGTAAAACACCAATCAATCTGCCAAACGTATTGTTAAATCTTTGCAGGAACTACACAATTCTAACTGTTCCAAACTTCAGGAAGATCAAAACGAAACAGGAAAATGTTCAGAAATTAAAGCGGAAACGATCAGATCTGATAATGGGCTGTTGAATTTTGTTTTGAACATCCTTATCGCACTGCTATAATTGTTTGTTTGAATGAAGTTACACACAACAACAGTATCCGGTCTCTTAAGTCTACACTCTTCAGACATCAACCCTAACACACTTAAACGGCTGTTCGGCGTATTTTCATAAATACATCAAGAATAGGTTCTTAGTCACGTCACAAATTGGCACTCTCCAAGTTCAGGATGGTGAACTATTTAGTGAGTGAACTATTTAGTGAGTCATCCTTCACGATACAATCAAGCTCTATCGTGAAGTTACGTGAAACCAAAAATGAGCTGAGTAAGTCGGAGAATGAATGAATGAATATACAGGCTAGTCTGGTTTGATGTCCGTCAAATTTTTCGCTTTCTGTGTCAGGTGATCTTCTATAGCTATAGTGCATCCAATTCCGCCAGCCAAGACTAATCAAACCCGACGGATTCCCGTCACGATGACCGTAACGTACACCATCTGGTCAATAAATGTGGATTCCCGCCCGGATCACCACGAGGTAGACCAGCACGTGACGTGTAGCTCAAAACAAATATAAAACTCCTGCTGTCCGCCTGTCTGATCTTAATGACTCAATTTGCTGCTAAACACTTTATAAGATACTTATTTCAGAGAGAAGGTTTAACAGTATTGATTTTGGCTAAACATTAATAAGGACAGATTGCCTAGCTGTCAGACATATGGTAGGCAGTGTCTGTATACAGATACGGCCCTCATAGCCGATCTGCATGGAGAAACAGTGTGCGATTTATCTCATCAACTAAAAGAGGCCGTGTATCCACGGGCAGCATAAACCGAGCACAATCGAGCTGTCTCTGTTATCCACCGGAGAAACAAGGTTTCCCCAACATAGGCAACGCTTAAGATTTATGACGGTGTTTGGGCTGCTATGCTGTTTTAACAAATGTACGCCATACATCTTAGCACATAACAAAATCTGCATATTTTGTTCTTGCGTTAGTGCGACTAGTGTAGGATTATACTGCCGTCATATCAATGAAATGTCTTTAAGAACGACGTTAAACGCAAATCAATACCTATTCTCTCAATCAATCAATACATCATATAAAACACATTATATAAAAAAAATACCATTGGCCACGGCGATATACACCAATCAGGATGGACGTCGTTTGGTACTCGAGGCAGGTTGAACAAACCATTTGACATTGTCCCCGTTCATCTTTCTCAATATATATCTTGTTGTAGATAATTTCATTGTGACTAGCTTAGCCACCATTTGTTGGTAATAGACGCTTTTCTTTGACGACTCAAATTGCTTTGGAACAGTTCATTTCAGAGGGATGGTTTAACAACTCGATGTCATGATAATGTTAATTGATGGCCACCGACCACAATTGATTGACCATCAGCCTAATGTTTTCGTTTGATCTTACAACTCCCTCCACAGCTTCCGCTCGGGAAAAACCTCCGGCGATTGGTTTAATCAACCTTTCTCGAGTTCACAATCCAAAACTTGACACATCATGATGACTTCAGTTTTGAGACACCGGACAAAAAATCTAAGACGGTTCATCAAATGTTATCTTCATAATGAAAACACAGTCGAATAACGCATCAGTCGACAGTCTGCATGCACCAAAGCTGATCAGAAACTGACCGTACACAAAAACGCGACATTTCAATATTAGTGGTCTTGAGCCAGTTGTACAATAGCAGCATGTCCAGAAGAACCAAACGAACGTGCAGAACAGCAGTCGGCTTTAGAATGAAGGGCAACTGCTAGTCGACCATTTCTCATACGATATAATTTTTGCAGCGAAAAACGCTCTGGAAGTAATTGTCCAGGTGATCTTTACACCTGAGGAAATGGACTCTTTTTCATATAAACGCTGAAGTAGCACTGATGTTTTTGTCAAAGGCTGCATGTCTATTCAGTTAATCATAGAAGGCGTGTTTGACACTGCTTCTAAGCAGTTTTCCTTTTATTGGTAAAATTGTCGCTGGGCCAACTATCCCGAAAAGCAATTATCGTGTTACCTACGAAATATTTTCCATAAATATACTCTTTAGAAACTGTTGTACAAAAATTAATTCTGTCGAATCTGTGGAAATGAAATACGATTGATTCTAAAGAGAAGAAACGTGTTTTTTGATTCTGATATGTTCCTTTTCTTTGCACTATTATTGCTGCGCCAAGTATCGAGGGAGCAATTATTGGATTATCCACGTAACATTTTGCATACATATATATTTTAGATACCGATTTAAAAAGTTGATTCTGTAAAATTTGGTTAATTGAATTAAACAGTGTCTGTTCTAATCGATTGTTTTGTAGTTTTAGACCGAAATTCTGTATTTATCATGACGAAGGTAAATTTTTCTAAACTGTTGTTTTACGGCATTTGTTTAATGGTGAATAAAACTAAACTAAACTAAACAACTGAAATATAATTGATATTAAAGAAAACAGCGTGTGTGTTTTCAGAAAGGTCAAGGACGCCAGTTTCCGACAGCCCGTGTTTAATGACTCTATTGGCCGACAAACACTTTATAAGACACTTATTTCAGGGAGAAGTATTGATTTTTGACTTAATGTTGACAGAGGCGCGTTCGTCGCCAGAGGGCGTGTTGTTGAGGTACCCGATATAGGGTAAACTGGTTTTGAAAGATCCCACGAGTACAGTGCTACTATCTTATAAGAAGCAATAACATTTTAACAGAGTTGGAGTCCCTCTCTGTCAGTATACGAAAAAGCTATAAGTAGTGGTTGAAAGTCATCAACATATCTGGCAACTTATCAGGAACTGTTTGTTTCCCTGGTTTTTAACCCCATACGTTTTATTCAAATGACAGCGTGCCAGCCCAATACGTGATGGGTAACTATTACTCTCCACGTGACTGCCAACAAACTATGACATGACAGGACAATAACGCGACGCAATACAAGCACATCACAAACAGATCGCATTAGTGTTTTACCTTAGCTCTGAAAGCACCACGACAACAACAGGCTGCCTCCCAAATGCCCTCGGATAGTTGCGTGTATACCGTGGATATTGTGCCCACGACCGTGGCTTAATTGGTGGTAGCGTGTGCGCTAACTAATCCTACGTGGTTTACCGTTCACAGGATCGAGTCCGTCTGGAGAGATTCTATAGTAGACAAAACTACATGTAAGACACGCCACTAGGCCTACGAACATTTATTTATGCACTACGTTGGCCACAGATCAACAAATAAAACAAGTACAAAACAAGATGGCCCGTGTGTATCGTAGTCAATGTCTCAACGTAGGAAGAAAAATCGACTATATTTAAAAAGGCATCAGGTATAGGAATGAGTCACATGATGTGGCTCCGGCAATCGCGGGGAGGTTTCCTCGCGGTTTTCAACCGTAATTAGGCAAGGAGAGTGTGACGTGGACAACCCGTTGTCATATAAGTGAAATACCATTGAGTACGACTTCTACATGGTTTGCTTCACTATATATTGCAGCCAGCTTAGACGAGCCAGTGTAAACCGTATTCAAACATATCAACAGCCATATTCTTTGTGTGTATCTATTTATGATACATTTAAACTTTACCAGTATTGCTTGTGATATTGTCCAAAAGCAGGCGAGTATTTTTGTTGGACGTTCTCTATTAACAATATAACTGATCTTCCTTCCACGTACCGCTCAAAGCTTCTGCAATCCCTCGAAATTAGTTTCATCCCGCCCCAAAATAAATTTCTATCCGTCCCGAAATTAATTTCTACTCGCCCCGAAATGAATTTCCACCCGCCCCGAAATTCTTTTCTACCAGACATATATTGACTGAGACATAATAGAAACTTAATCCGTTTATTGATTAAAGAATCACGCCATATTCAGTGGCATTTTAGCTTTGTTATGGTGTGAACATATAGCCAATTTAATTAGAATTCCAATCCTGTCATTATAGTACAGAGATTGTGAACCAGATATACTTTAACTATATTGGTGGAGGAGGCCATATTTGTTTTTATTTTACCTTGTCTCTGGGAGTTTGTAGATGAGTCATTGATTTTTATTTATCGACATGATCCCGTGTGATTACTTTTTAGATATATAGTGTGGCCAGGGGCAGGTCTTATACTAAGCTGTCTACCAGACTGTTATAATGTATATTCCTTACACAAACGCTTTATATAAGGAATAACAACGATATTGATTTTAACTTAAAAACCTTAACAGAGGTGTGTTTGTCTCCTGGGGGCTGCAGTTGTTTCAGGTCAACATAGTTTTCCACTCGTTTTCTCGCGAGAGTTTCTATAGTGTACGAGACTAAGACATTTCTCGTATGATATGCCAGGCCATCGCGCATTAATTTCCGCCAGTTTTTGGAGAGACACATGCCACGTTTTCAATTACGTTATTTAAAATAGATCTAACCAACAACAAACGCTGAATGTGATCGTCGTTTAAAGACGCGTAAAGATCGTATTCAGACAAACTTTCTTTCATACGCCTTGCTTTTATTCTCTTTTCAACACCAGTTTCTATACTGGACGAGACTAAGACTACTCTTGTACGTTATGCCAGGCAATGGCTCATTAATTTCCACCAATATTTGGGACAACGTATGCCAGCAAATAAAAGAAGAGCGAAACAAGATGGCCCTGGTGTATCGAGTCAATATCTCGACGGAGGAAGTAGAATTGATTATATTTTAGAATGGGTACATACTTCATGTGAACATAAATCTCGTACATTTCGCGAACTTCAACGTATAGGATTTGACGGACAGGTGACTAGGTTTGTATAGTTTACGATGAAAATCTCGTATCCATTGGTGAATTTGTCTAACATGAATGACATGCCCATGTCTAAAAAGGGGTGTTTAATTATTATGTACAACGATTGAGCAATCATAACTAATATGCAGTTCATAAATAACCACCGTCGAGAAAAAACAGGACAATCACAAGGTGAAATACAAAGACATCACAAACAGACCTGCTTACAAAGACATCACAAACAGACCTGCTTACAAAGACATCACAAACAGATCTGCTTACAAAGACATCACAAACAGATCTGCTTACAAAGACATCACAAACAGGTCTGATTACAAAGACATCACAAACAGGTCTGCTTTACGTTGCACCGTAGCTCGGATAGAATCGGTGCCACATGAAGCTCCCTGCCACCCACAACTTCGAACCCCTGAAGGAGACATACCGTACAATACATAGTGTTTTTAAACAGTGCTATACGAATTTACCGTTCGGCGGAGTATGTTTACTGACTATACCCACCCTTAAACACTTTATAGGATACTTAATCCAGAGAGCAGGTTTACCATTATCGATTTTTACTTAACGTTTATAGAGGTGTGTTTATCGCTAAAGGGCACATTGTTTAGTTACCGGACATATGGTAATTAAAACTTCAGTCTGATCTGAACAGCACGGTCAACCACCAAACCGTAAAAATCTATAGCCACTACCCAGTAAATTCAGCAAAGCCACTTCGTCGTGCTTTGTATCGCGATGACGGCGAATAACTTATTTTATCACGCACATATACTGACACGTTGCATGCAAGATACTCAAGATTCTTATTACAAATGTGCAGTACGATTCTGTTGCCACTTCAACAAAATATCGTAATTTTCATCACGTTAAAACATAGGCGTAAAAATATCGCACTAGATTTTATTGTCCTACGCCATTATGCGAAAGCGGCACCTCTGCAGTTGCAGGCCTACGGTGATTTGGTATAGAATCTGTTTTCTAATAAAAGATGCATTCTTAACGAACCCTATGAATGTATGCGGTTAGCTGTGATTGGATAATGACGAACTAGGTTATCGATATTATCCAATCACAACTAACCACATACATCGCTCGTAAGCTGAATTAAAGAAAGAACGAAAAATTATGTGTTTGCAAGCAAAAGAGTTCTAGAAAACTAACATCACATTTCTGGGCTAGGTTTTGAAGATGACCTATTTGTCACACACGGACAGGTGGTTATCATTCATTTTATTTGATGAGTGGACTTGAATCGGTTAAATTTCACCACGGTACAAGCTGGGTCGGCCCCAACGTGTGCGCCCTATTTTTATTTACAGACATATAGGATCTGTATGGTACCTACTTCGATGTATCACTCACAGGTTTGCGGCCATCTTTCGACCTCAGGTATATGAGTGAAACACACCATGTGGCTCTGGAATAGTGAGGTGGTTTCTACATGGCTTCCTCCCGGTTTATATACGTATTTAGAGGCTCTGGTGACAATCCGTCCACATATAAGTGAAATACCATTGAGTTCGACGTTGACGCCCAAACGAATAAAGACATTGTTAGAAACTTGACAAGCTACATTTTGTTGTGTTCTCCTTAATATTGTGAGTGTCTGCTAATGGTGTGTCCTCGTTATTGTCATAACGCAACATGAACAAATATCAAGTAGACTGGAACAAATCTGACATTAATCTGTCCGCCTCTCTGTATTTAATAACTAGATGGGCTGCTTAATGCCTTACAACACACTCATTCCTGAGAGACGGTTTACCGGTATTGATTTTGACTTAACGCTAATAACTGTAGCGGTACATCAGGAGGCGCTAGACCGATAGTAGGCAGTGATTAGTTTGTTTGTATGATTGGGGTTTAACGTCATACACAAGGGTATTTCACTTATATGACGACGAATTGTCCAATTCACACTGTTCCTTACCGGAGGAAAATCAGGAGGAAACCTCGAAAAACCACCGCCGCGCTGTCGAAGCCACATCAAGTTAACCACTCATATACCGGTACATGATGGTGATAGTGTTTGGATAACACTGGGACAATCAAAGTTTAAACCGGTTCATCGACCGATTGATTAATTGGGGCACCTCCTATTATGACAGTTTGAATTATTCATGTTCCAATATTAAGAATACGATGTCATGCGAAAAAAGATTAAATGAAGGTTAATGATGAAATATGAAACTAAATGTGTGCCACGTCATTTTCAACGTAATACATTTTATGGGAGGTGACGGGCGGGGGTGCTGGGGTTGCAAAGGTTTCCGGTATGATATTTAAAAAAATGATTTAGTTCTAGACAGCTTTTCTATAAATGTCGGGGTCCACTGATGAGTCTGGCTTTGGGCCCTGGGATCAATCAGCTTAAAATAATACAATTATCCTTTGATTATGTCTACTCTAGTCTCAGTATACTATTTACTATTAACTCATCGATTCTCAACTATCTAAGTTATAAACTGTGCTTGGATAAAGACAGACAATCAGAGACCAGTACACTCTTGCGAAAGTTGTAAACTGTCACACAGAAACAATTTATGACAATTCCAAGTAAATGTTTTGCCACGCTTCCCTATATTATGATTCAATTTGTCATGAAACAATTTACAATACACTTATTCCCGAGAAATTGCTTGATTTAAAGACTACGTTAATAGATTGTTTGTTTGTTTGATTGGTGTTTAACGTCGTACTCAA
>JAVFBX010182980.1:0-25333 GCA_034783855.1 Mopalia kennerleyi
GAAATTCTGTTCACATATATAATAAAACAATTACCGACTTTGCGTTCGATTGATACATGGTTTTGTGAACCCGAGAATAAAAAAAGTCCGAGGTCGATATTGTTTTCTCGGGTTCACAAAACCATGTATCAACCTCACGCAAAGTCGATAATTGTATAAAATACGCAGATATTATCCTTTAATAACACCCCCGACATGTGCACACAAGGACTAATATTAAAGCGTTTATCTTAGGTATGGACGATGAAGACGACGATGACATGCAGACTACGTCATATAGTACTCGTGGGAAGCATTCTCGGGACAGACCAGAGAGTATTAACAGGGGAGAGACAGGCAAAATACTGAGAGAGACTGGTGTTGTCAACCCAGAAAACCAGGTAAAGACTTTCAAAATGTTTTGTCTACCATAGGGGGATGTCTAGCTAGTAAGCTGCGCCCATGTAAGCTAAGCAGAGGAGCTTCAAAAAGCCGTTGGCAATGTTAAGTGTGTCAAAAAGTTTCCTTCTGGAGACCTTCTAGTATTCTGTAATAGGGGTAATTTATGTGAAAATATTTATCCCGCCTGTTATTCGCTGTTTCATTTGTCAAAGGTTAAACCAGAAAGCATCTGAATGCAAAGGTAAGCCACGATGTGCACGATGCGTTCTTGGCCGCAACTATGATGCATGTCCAAACAAACAGACCCCTAAATGCTTCAATTGTGGGGGTCCCCACAGTGCCGCATGGGGTGGGTGTATTAAACACAAAGAAGTTTCGAGGGCACATTATGTGAAGGTTGTTGAAAAGTTGTCTTTTTCTGAAGCTTTAAGAAAATGTCGAGACATTGAACCCGAATGTGGGAATTGTTCTCAATATCCTGGATTCCATAGCTCCCAGTTTCTAGATTCTGACCCAGTCACATCACATGAATCAGGTCAAGGGCTGCACTCTATTCAGAGAGTGGGGTCTAAGTCTCAGCCATGTCGAGATTGTAATGCTCATAACCCTTTGTGGTCATAGTCCTAATGATTTCATTGCCAAAAATGACTGGTTGTGTTGAATGATGAGTCTGGCACTAGACTAGATATCAGGACTGGTAAATTGCCTGCTCTTGATCTCACATTATGTACAAGTGACCTTGGTAGTGCAGATTGGTCAGTTGATTAGCCTACCTTTCACCTTATGGGCGTGATCATTTCCCTGTAACAGCTGTATTTGGATGTTGTTCTGTAGTGAATCAAACTTCACACCCTCCTAGGTGGAAATTGAAAAAGGCAGATTGGTGTTCCTGTTCAACAAAATGCATAAATAGTTTTAGCATTGCAGGTTTCAGTGAAGATGTTGATCTGTTTGCATGTAGCATAGTTATGTATATATGTATATATTTTTTAGAAAGCTTGAATACTCAGGATTACATATGTATGAAAGGTGTGAAAATCCAATTATTATTTCTAAAAAATATTGCAAAATCAGTCAATGTCTACAGATAAAAATAGGCTAAATTTTTCAAGGCTTATTTCTCGAAGTGTAATAGCGATAAGATTCAATAGATCAGATGAACTAGTAGAATACTGCCTCATTTGATCACAGTTCATTTTTTGTTGTCTATCCCACCTTGAAAAGTCTTATATAAATGTAAAATACAACTTTCAGACATTGTTTACCAGATCGCATCGTGCTCTTTACAATGGTACAAATTAGTTTTCTAGAAATCCGCCATGAACAATGTAGTGTGTGCTTAAAACTAAAGTGACCGAAAAAGACAATTAAAGTTTTGCGACTTGAATACTTGGTAATGGGGAAGCTTAATTATAGGCTCAAATTTAACTGTTTACAAATAGAATTTCGATTTTTTTTCCCCCGACATATAGTTTGAATACCTAACTTTTAATCTAAGCGATAAAAAAAATTTGGTACCTTTTGAGCCCAAGGGGCTTTTTCAGAACACGTGTTGTATTATGCAGAAGAGTATAAATCTTTACCCTATATATGTTCACATTTATGGAAAGCTTGTATACTCAGGATGACATATTTGTGACTTTGAGGAAAACTTAACTAATATTTCTAGAAATATTGCAAAATCCGTAAATGTCAACAACAACAAAATAGTCTGTATTGTTCAAGTTTATTTCTCGACGTACAATAACGAGAAGACTCAACAGATTAGTTGAACTAGTAGAATAGCCCTTGATCTAGTAAACGGTGCCTCATTTGTTAAAAATTTGTATTAGATCGATCACAGTGGATTTTCTGGTCTATCCCACCTTGGAAAGTCGTATAACAATGTAAAATATAAATATCCAAAAAACATTGAAAAAAATCAAGGACGAACTTCTTTAAAATGGACACCGTTTACTAAATCGCATTTTGCTCTTTACAATGGTACAAATGGGACGTTTCTATAACTTAAATAGTTAGAAATACGCCATAGACAATGCAGGGTCTGCTTAAAACTGAAATGCCAGAAATAAGCAATTAACGTTTCGCCACTTGGATATAATCAAGGGAAAACTAAATTATCGCTCAAATTTTAACTATTTGTAATTAGCATTTCAAATTATTTTTTTCACCAACATATAGTTTGAATACCTAACCTTTTATGCAAGTGCAGACGAACAATTTCGACAAATATATTCAAATGAAGTAAAGTTAACATTTCCTAAGCTATATCAGTTATTCCTCATCTCGCACTAATTTCAACGCATGAATGACTATATCTTGATCATCGAAGACTTTACCGAAATCTAGCCAACCGCCTGAGCATAGTATATACAAATCTAGGGGTTTAGTGACCCGACAGTGAATTCACGAACAGATTATATAAGACAATGTGACGCTGAATCCCTCCAATTGTCTGACTGTTTGTTTGCAATAGAAAATCGTTGATTATTCACGTTGTTATAGTGAAGACATTCAATTGTAATATTAAATCATCTTCATACTTTCCCCCATTGATTCCGAACTCAAAATATTCAACTCATTTCATATGTTAAGCGTTATCAATCGGTTAATGTTAATATTATAAGATAGATTCTCAACAATTCTGTTGTTTAATCATGCAGTCCACGTAATAGTAATTTAACACATATCACCGCTGACCAATAACACACTAAAATAGTATTAAGCTGCATCCGTGTTATGTTAAGTAACAAAGAGTTACTCCCCTTTCACTGTCCTTGGCCATGTGACTTCATTCAGCAGGTTGTGCTCGAATTTTTCTTCGGCTGATTTTTATTAATCACCGCCATTGCCTTAGAGTTAAAGTCACGACAAATTAGAGAAATGTTTTATGTGTTTTGTAATGCATTTCATTCATCAATCAACATTTTATGTCGTGATATTCGCCCGATAACATTCGTTTTAATAAACTGCCACGGTTGCAGTTGAAGTTTGTGTTAACTCTGACGGTTTAAATTATCAAAGTTCATCGATTTGATGTTTGATTGGCTTTTATACATCGTACTCATTTCACTCTTATTGCGGTGTGTCGTCGCGATGGCTAAAGCAAACTTCCTTCGACGTAACTGACAACACATAATGACAAGATGGGACAAGCACACTATACAAAAACCCTTAATCGGCTTCATGTTACCTGTTAGATCTGAAGACACCCGAGTCACAGGAAATTCACCTTAACAGCAAGCTCCTATTTCCTCATAGCTTGTTTAGTATAGACCCCGGCAGAATAGCTCTGAACCGAGATTTTCGTGTTTAAAAACAGTTACACCCATAACGTGAGACGAATGGAAATGCAAAAAAAAAAACAGAAATAAAATATGATTATGTTCAGATTCTCAGAAAATCTCATGGTTTTCCCGTGACTTATAGACCTATTTATCCCGATTAAAGAACTCTCCTTCTTGGAAGGGCACGTTTTGTCTGTAGATTGGATTAGGCTACAACCAGGCAAGACTTCCTGGTTGCTGATCCTGATAGCGTGTACGTACTGATAGTACTGATCTATACAACGGAGTGGGCATTCGAACAGGTGCTTGCTAGCAATAAGGTAATGCACAGTTAATATGTACTCTTTAAGCGGTTTTAACCACCAGTTGTCCAAATCGGAAACATGTGTCTGAAATAAACATTAAAAAAATGGTCATTAATTTAGTCTATATTCGAACAATCATTAGCACAACTGAGTAGTCACTTTGTCAATGCCTGTATAATATAATCAATGAAAAACTAAATTCAAGGTCCAAATTTAGCAATATTTAATTAGAATTACCTGTATCATAATTTTTGGTTGTTTAAGTTTCAGTAGAAGGATAATTATAGTTGAAAGAGCTGTTACAAACGTCTAGTCAGCGGACAGTTTTTTCGTATACCAAATATAATTTCTTGTATTTTCATACAATTCGGCGAGAATTTATTGGAATAAATTGCAAACTGGGCGTTTTCTAAGACAAGATTTCAACAACAAAAATATAAGCTGATTTAACCAGTTCTTTTTTAAACGAATGTTAAATACAAATGTCCCCAAAAGTCTAGATAACGTTTTATTCAAATGTCGCAAAAAGTAACAGAAGATTACAATTACGGTTCCCTTCTGTGTAGACGAATATGCCGCCATTTTGTTTTTCTTCAACCTTGTGCATGGCAGCGTGAGGATATTATCGCAACCACTGAGGCTTTAGAATTGACATAAATAAATAAAATCTTTTTTCCATTACAAATCTTTTAATCCGAATCAAACCAAGTAACTCAATTGTCATCATTAATTCATACAAAAATAAAAATTCAATTATTTATCACGCAACATTATTAATTATATTCCGGAAGCAAGCACGACACTGTTGTTATCCTGAGTGAATCACATCTGTTTCGTTTCCCCCAATGACTTGTACTACATTATGTTTTTATTAAGCGAGACAAAGGAGTATTCTTTAGAAAAGAAGATTTAATGTGTAAGTCGAATGAATAAATGATGAGAGTGATAGTATTAAGATAACATATTTATCTATACAAAAGGCGTTCTAACAACACCAGTTTTTACAACAGTATGTTATTTAACTCAGAGTGTTCGTGGCTAAAAAGACATGTCAGATATAACACAGTGAATTTGACCGCCATAAAGTTCGCACGAATAGAGTGGAGAACAAGCATCCATCCTTGGTGAACGGATTGAGAGACATACATTATATAAATACAGTATATGGGGTACGATGCAATATTTCCTAGTATTATTTGTAATCTGCCGGGTTACTACGACAAATTCGTAATCCAAAAGTTCCTTAAGTTTTCTGTGACAATTTCGAGCTCAATGAGTTCAGACCAGTACGGTGTTACTTGTAATGCCACGTGACCAAATATGATGTTATGAGATTACATCACAATTGCTTTCGCAAGATGGCCCTTATTGAATAGTCCGGACATATGTACACCTTCTACTGACGGAAGGATAAGACGTTTAACACACCAACCAAATGGACACACAATCACCTAGCCTACTTTGGGACAGTAAACATTAATCCAATAAGTTATTACAAGGCAAGCAATCAATACCAAACGACGAGTTGTCATCCGATGCTGAAAATTAAAATCTGATTAACCAATCGTATCTAGTTTAGCGTTAGTTGCTGTGCAAATATGGTGTGGTTAGCCGAATTGGACTTTAATGTTATACATCAACGCTTTAAACCCCTGCTGCCTGTGAGAACGATTTTAAAAAAATCACAGACATGTCCCTCCTTCATATTAAAAGCACAAGGAGCCCATAGAGCCGAAATGTCTATATCAATAACCATAGTGCAACGTCAGCATTCTACATAGCCGAATTGACAGCGAGACCCATTGAGAACTCCTTTCTCAAAACACGAATACACCAATACACTTTTGTTCGAATTATGGCCCCATTTCAACAATTTTTTACAAGAAATGGAACAGGTTACTTAATGTCAAATTCAACAAAACAGTTTTTTTACATTTTAATACTTAATTCGAATAAATCCATTTTGAGTGAGGTAGAGTTGGTATTGAAATGTGCGGGGAGGGGAGGGGGGGGGCGGATATGTTCCGTTGAAGAGCACTTCAATGATGTCATATGATATACATAGCGTGGTAAAGTTATACGCGACACTAGGCCGTGACATATTAATATGCTTTCTTTTTTGAAGGGGGTGATGAGAGCGGGCGTGTTTTTCTCTTGATGTTTGTTTGGTTTTTTGCACAAAGGTTGTCCCCGTGACATTTGAGTTCACCAATCAGAAAGAGAATTATCTGGGGTGTAGTGTATTCAGTAAGGCCACCCCAAACTTCTCTATGGTTCTATGGTAAATGGTTGTTACCTTATATTCACATTACTGTAGATTGTTCATAATAACTCGAGATTAAAATCTATCAGACACATGAGAGATTATCTAAAACATTTGATGAGTCATATATTTTAATTAAACCACAACTCTTTTCAAATATGATATATTAGGTACGAGGACACACTGTTTACCAAAGTAGCGGTTCACCACAGCGAACATAAAGGTTGAGGTAACTAAATAATAAATCAATATTTTCCATAGAAGAGTTGAAAGGATTAAAGAACATTAGTTTGTTCGTTGGGGATCTAAAAGCATCTCTATGTGATCCATAAATTTCGATGCTACATGAAGCGTATAGGTAAAAGCAATGGAGGTCTGGTGAAAAGCTGTTAAGTATGCTATTCTAAGAGAGACATCTAACAAAAACTCTTTTACTGCAGCTGTATTAGACTAATGTAGGAAAGCCATTAAAGGAGTTAAGAGGGTATTAAAATAGTAACCAAAACAAACGTGTTAACATGCATATGAGAAAATATATCTGGTGAGCTACCTGAACCTTCACTGTTATCATCATATAGACTTATGAGTGGATTTGTCGTGAGTGTGTCTACCAGGACCAGCACGTTAACTGAGAAACCTATAGCAGCTAGGAAAGACCACAATATATTATTTCAACAAAATTTAATTTGTCGATAAAAAATACGACACTATTGTCCCTGTGTCAGTGCAGCCCGAAGAGAAAACTTCGCAGCCATTACCTGGATCAAAACTCATGGTTGTTCTGCCGTGAGCCTCTGTAGCGCAG
This sequence comes from Mopalia kennerleyi, assembly GCA_034783855.1. Lineage (NCBI taxonomy): Eukaryota > Metazoa > Mollusca > Polyplacophora > Chitonida > Mopaliidae > Mopalia > Mopalia kennerleyi. Next base: position 7,042 of record JAVFBX010182980.1, read on the forward strand.
AGGATTAGAGTGTTGGCCCTGCCAGCCAGAGAACCGTTCTGCCGTGAGCCCCTGTATCTCAGAGGATTAGAGTGTTTGGCCCTGCTAGCCCGATACCCGTTCTGCCGCGAGCCTCTGTAGCTCAGGATTAGAGCTAGGTTGGCCCTGTTAGCCAGGAAACCGTTCTGCCCTGAGCCTCTGTAGTTCAGAGGATTAGTTTTGGCCCTGCTAGCCAGAGAACCGTTCTGTCGAGAGGATTAGAGTGTTGGCCCTGCTAGCCAGAGAACCGTTCTGCCGTGAGCCTCTGTAGCTCAGACGGTTAGAGTATTGGCCCTGCTAGCCAGATACTCGTTCCGTCGTGAGCCTCTGTAGCTCAGAGGATTAGAGTGTTGGCCCTGCTAGCCAGATACCCGTTCTGCCCCGAGCCTCTGTAGCTCAGAGGATTAGAGTGTTGGCTCTGTAGGCCGGAGAACCTTTCTACCGTGAGCCTCTGTAGCTCAGACGGTTAGAGGGCCGTATTAGCCAGATACCCGTTCGGCCGTGAGCCTCCGTAGCTCAGAGAATTAGAGTGTTGGCCCTGCTAGCCAGAAAACCGTTCTGTCGTGAGCCTCTGTAGCTCAGAGGATTAGAGTGTTGGTCCTGCTAGCCATAGAACCGTTCTACCGTGAGCCTCTGTAGCCCTGACGGTTAGAGTGTTGGCCCTGCTAAAAAAGAACCGTTCTACCGTGAGTCTCTGTAGCCCTGACGGTTAGAGTGTTGGCCCTGCTAGCCAGATACCCGTTTTGTCGTGAGCCTCTGTAGCTCAGACGGTTTATAGTGTTGGCCCTGCTAGCCAGAGAACCGTTCTACCGTTAGCCTCTGTAGCTCAGACTGTTAGAGTGTTGGCCCTGCTAGCCAGATACCCATTCTGCCGTGAGCCTCTGTAGCTCAGACGGTTAGAGTGTTGACCCTGATAGCCAGATACCCGTTCTGCCGTGAGCCTCTGATCACCCTTATATAACTCCAACATCTCGTTAGTATCAGTTAGTAGGTTTAAATTATATCAAGTTCAAATATCGTTGTTATCATGTTTAAGGCGAGCTAGCGTATCTTCTAATTAATATAGTTGTCAATCGAAAGCCTTTGCGAGCAGCGCTCTTTACAACAACTGCTTGAATAACATATACAGCTGCACGAAGTATAAATAAATGCTTCCGATTATAACACAGTTTACTTCAATATATACCAAAGATAACTCATGATGAAGTTTTTAAGTTTATTTCAGAGTGACTTTATTTACCATTTTCTTAAAGTTTCTATCTTGCGAGCTATGACTTTTATAGGCAGATATAAGATAACTATACTGAATCGAACTTGTCGCAACCAGGCGGATCTCATTCCGGAGACTTTGCAAGACTCTTTCTACATATTCAGGCACTGTCTTTATGGGGAAACACCCGATTATTTGTTGAAAGTTAGTTACTGGCTCTGGCATTTACGTAAAAGAATAAGTTATGTCCCCTTATAGAAGTGAACTAATTCAATCAGTCATACAATCCAGCTCTAATTATCAAATATAAATACAATAATTTGTCTCTCAACGTTATCTTTTAAACCACAATGTAGCAAAACCGTGAAACATTCTTTTTTAAATTATGTATTTGGTCGATAAATCAATGAATCCAACCAGAAAGTATAACATTGTAGTTATCCAGTGACGTTATTACTTAAAATGAATTATACTTTGTGTTTATTAGAGAAGTATCCCAAGCTTTGTTTCCTGGAGATGTGGGGCCTCTGGGAATGTTATTTCACTGCAAGGTGTGGGAGATATCGGAGCGCTGGGTATACAATATTAATATAGACTTCCCATAAATCAGGTTGATGACTGAGTTTCAGAAATCACCCGTTAACAATGATATCCTTAACGGTCAGCTGTCAGCATGAACAAAGTCGGTCCTTATAGGTGACAATGCTGTGGTCAGTAGCAGGCGCCCAACGACAGCGAGCAACAGGATCAACAATGGTAGTGTCTATCAACTGTACAAATTCACCAGCAAGCCCCAACATTGCTATAGTCTCATCCCTTCTATTCTGATATATTCTTAAGAACCTTTCTTTGACATCTGTCATGCTTAACATTAAACTAACATTTAATATACTGATGGTGTTTTCTTGATAAATCAGATTTGAGTATGAAATTAACATGTAAACATTAATTCATAGTCCAAAAGTGTTATATAAAATGCTATTTTTTTGACTGGAAGAAAATTTTGGTTAAGTACGTAATTATATGACAGACACAAAAGGCATAAAATAATATAGATGACGTTCGGTACTCCCTCCCAAATATGGCATCTTACCTGGGTTTAGTTCCAGATCATACCAAATTCTACTAAACATATTTAGGGTAAACATATATTCGTCATATATACAAAATATTAGTAAAATAAATATTGAGTTTATGGGAATGTACACTGGAACAGCCTTACATGTCGTTTTAAACTGAACATCAAACTCACCTGAGATAACGTAAAGAGTGTTTAAAGAAATACCTAATTAAAATGTAATTTATTTTTTACGATAAATATAAATACACTTTTATGAAACCTTCCGTGTGACATTATGAAGTTTCACTATGAATCCAAATAATCTAAACACTCCATTCTAAACGACACCTCTTGGAGCACAAAGTAGCTGTACTAAATATCGAAATCGTCCAACTGTTCTGAGAAGTGATTGGAAAATATTTAATTTATAACAGGATAGAAAATATTTATAACTGTTTGTTATATTTAGGTCAATTTTATACTTAAATAGGATAGAAAATATTCCATGTATGAAAATTGTTTTTTATATTCAGGTAAATATTGTATTTATTACTTGTATACAAAATATTCCATGTATGAACATTGTTTTTTATATTCAGGTAAATATTATATTTATTACTAGTATACGCAATATTCCATGTTTGTTCTTCACAAAATGTTTGCCGTATACAAGAAAATATTATATATATGAAAAGGACAAAAATATTCCCCGTATCCTCCCGACAAATTGTTTGTGATAAACAGGTTAATATTATATTTAAATGGGATACAAGTTCCAATGTAGCCTCTTCATAATATGTTTGCTAAGACAAGTAGTTCTATTGAACGGTGGCAAACTAGTAAAATATTTATGAAATTTGAAACGTATTTAGCTTACAGTAAACAATATCGGTTTAAACCAATCACATAACTCGCCTTCCGATATGGAACATTTAACGACATAAAATATATGTTTTGCATGCGTTGTAACCAAAGGCGTATTTGGTTCTATTGATAGAGTGGACAATACGGGTAGCCATCGATTCAGTCGGACATTATCTATGGTCAATTAAATAGAGCCTGTAGGTAAGGACTGAGCTTTAAGTGACTTTGTTGGCTGCTAATTAACGCGTTGATAAGCTGCCAGGATTATTGATTCTTTCCTCTACACACCCTGAAATATCTTCTTGTTTAATTACTGGACATGTTCAAAAACATCTAGGACAAGCTGATAACGCTCCAGGAAGGATTCCTTGCATTAGACAGATGTGGAGAGTTCCCTCCAATTCCCTTTGTAGATTCATCATCAAAAAACATACCGCGGCTTATCAGCTTCTCGTAGACACTGTCTATTTATTTCCGTGCGGTTTTCATACATATCTAAAATATATGTTCACACGACGAGTTTCCTTATTGTAGCAGATAAACTCGTTTATAGCGGAGAATCCATGCAATCATACTATATATACATTAAATAAACTTTGTATCTCTGTCACATGTCACACCTTTTCAGATAGTTAACGTACATACAGTGTAGATTAACTTTATATTAGTTAAATGCATGCCGCTTTTAAAGTCATAGGCATCTATATTTTATTACATATTGTTGATTTTCTTCATTCGAAATTGATGTTCTTCATTCGAAATTGATGAATTAAAGTAATCATTTAAATATTTTTGCCGCTGTATGGCTAATGTAATCTGCCTTGCATTTTCCCATTGTTGCTCCCTATTTGATGTCCTTTTGTTTTCTGTGTGGCAAAATCCCATCGCGCAGGTCAGTCTGAGTGACTCGTGCCTGCTTCTGTTTGGCAGCGACAAGCTTTGACCCTGGCCACTACGCTGCAGTTGCCAGGGAAAGATATTGTTCGAGACTTACGGGGGAAGATACGGTATTGTAGGCGTGGGTGAGCCTTCCCTCCTCTTACTGAAACTGTCTTGAGTTGACGTAGTGGTTATTTCTATCGCTCACCTACCTATAGAAGCGGTATAAAATTGACTTCCCACAATTATCGACTGTGCTATTCGGAATGATGAGATTGTCGTGCTCTTTGACTCCGTCATAACCTGTGCCATTTATCAGCCTGCCGGACACCCTTCTCTAGCACACGGGAGTTATTAAACTTTAGCAACAGGTGATACATCCAGGTAAGCTATATTCATTTGTGTATTTGAATTTTAGTCCGTCAGTTGTATACTTGTCCCTGGCGTTTTCAATTAAAAAGTACATAAACTTAATACAATCATTCTACTAAATTAACTATTTTCTGAACGCGTTAACCAGTAATAGCTAAAACTAAAATGTTTTAAGAGATTATGAACAGTTAAGTGGGATAGGCTTGTGTATCTGGCAGCCAAGTAAGAAGAGTTACATTTTATTTGAAACATACACTAACTTTAATAAGAAATCTCTAGATTTTCGAGATTAAAAAAGCGACATGCTGGATTGGAGAAGGAGGTTGATTCCAGCTGATAGAAATTCGTGTACACGAGGTGCCATTACATAAAGAGTGACAGATAAAATGGTGTATATCGCAAACAAGGCAAAACTGATTCAAACAACTGGAATGCATAGGTAATTTAAAAAAACCTCCAAAATCGAGCAGAAAATATAGGATTGGAGGTATCTGTCAAGTGAGAAAATTTTATGTCACAGGAATTATAATAGATTCAAACTAAGCCGAACACCAACGTGAACTAAAAACATAAGTACGCAGAGTATTAAATAGCCAATAAAACATGCCGTTACATAGGATAATGGAATCCTTCGTAAATTAATCACACGTATTGACTGATCGAGTCGAGAAACAAAATAGCTAAAAACTAGTCAATTTCATTTTCGTAAATCGCCATACGTAGATTAGATTTGGTTAAAATGACCATTTATTTTAATCCTATAGTTCACGCATTAGATATTACTTCAACAATAAAAATAGGAAATCGTCGTCTTTATTCGAAATCAATATCTTAAAGCACATCTCTCGCCGATACCAAAATTTGCACAAAATAAAAAAAAAATACTAATTTGCAAATACTGTTTTCAATATGAAATACAGTGTTGCTGTTTGTAATATGTTCGTTGGTGTGTGACTTGTAACTCTTAAAACTGCAGATTGCGAACATAATGCCCTTTAAACAAGGCCTCAACCACAAAATAACTGGAACTGTATACATCAAATTGCATTGTTATGTGACGTCACACATAACAATGTCAATCGGGGCCAAGGGCAAACTCGAGCCAGAATTTGTGCTCCGGCTTGAGACAATATTTTTGCTGCACATCTCTTGTCCTATAAGTCTAGTTAAGCAGGTACTCAATCCAAATATTCTTACTTACGATATCGTGAAACTCTTTTGTAATAGAGGTAAAAATTATGTAGGCTGATTTTATCGTCTGCTTCGAATGAACTGTATATGTTACTGATGAATTCTTTGAGCTATTATTAAAGACTAATTTGCAAAAATCAAATCGGTTAGGATATGTAAAACAAACACACTTACAACTATAAGATGCTTTAGGTCCTGCTGGGCCCATGGGGAAGCATCTATTAGATTACAGGTTTGTTACAAAAAACACTAAAAAGACATTCTGGTTTCAAATAGTTCAATTTCGCTACATAACATTGTTTACCATTGATGATATTCAATTCGTTGACAAGATGTTGAAGGTATAATGTGGATATCTCGTCTGACTGCCCCCATTGCCCACTACATCTATTGAAAGTGTACCGTCGACCAAAGGCCACCCTGCAATTTAACTCACTAAAGAAATAAACGATGCGGCTGATTAGATGTCTATTTTATTTAACAAAATGGATGATAAAAACTCAATTCTTTTGTCCAGCAGAGATAAATTGAAGATTTGTCTCGGTTTCATATTCTTAAACTCCTGCTTTCCTCGATGATTTTTGATTCCTCAAATTTGTCACATTTCGAGAGTATATTGTGGGTGTCAAAACTGTTCTTCGATTGTTTAAAAAAGTCATTCAAAGGCCTGACTTTTCTATAGGATTGTCTAAAGTTGGACAGTAAACAACGTGTACTTCAATCATTCTGATTAAACTTTGAAAAGTTCAGCAATGCTTTTATCCTGTGTGTGGTGTTTGTCTCGCTCTTACTAGTGTACTGCATTAACCAATTGCGTTGACATTAAGACCATTGGCGAAATAAACAACTAAACATACTTTATATCGTTTCCTCTTGAAGTGAAATCAATTGGCACTTCTTAAAAGAAGGTTTTTCGATTTTCACGAAATTCAGACTTTGTTAATAATGAGTAGCATTGCTCTTCAAGTATATATAACTAAACAAATCGGACCCAATTCCAAGAGGAAATCACCGCTACAAAATACTCTTGGCGCAAAACACAAACCTGAACTAATTACTACAGAAGGAGTAACTTTCTAATAAATTCTATAATCTTGTAAATACAAGATGATCGTTTTTATTACAGAGTAAGATAGGACGTGCCCTGATTGAAATCGTGTTGAACAAATAGACAAATTGCAAATGCAAACTTTAATTCACAACGCACACCAACGTTTTTGAGACAACAGCCAATATGATCAATAATTTTGAAAATGTATCGATTTGCAGAAGTGCTTCTGGCTTGCGTTTCTTATACTATAGACATTTTTATCTCTTACCACACATTTGTCTCAAATAATTAACTGCTTGCCATATTAAATATTTATATAGTTTCATTTATTATTCATTTAACTTTCACTTTTAAAGAAAACCCACATTGATAAAATGACGTTTCACTTTCCATATTCTCAAAGACCTATATAAACTCAGCAGCCATAATACCTTCTCCAAATACAAGTAGTTTTTATATTCTTTTCAAATGTCTTCCAATCGCGAAATCGGTTTGGAAAAACAATATCTTTTCTATGATAACGTTCGATGCATACATTTTCAAGACAACATTAATAGCAACCCTGATTTAATGAATATAGGTGATTTCGACTTGCGGCAGTTGATATTCAAATTGGTAAACTGAGGTTGTGTAAATGACCTGTTTAGGATCAAGGTTCTGTAGACCATGATACTCCAAACTGCAATATCACTCATAAGTAATATACTCCTATACAAGAAAGTTTGTACAACCTTAACAAAAGATATATCTTGCACAGGACTGGAAAATAGGAAAATCATATTTCTCAAGTTTATAATGTATTAGTCGCCCTCATCTGACACATGCAGTGCGAACAAACGATAACTTAGACAAAAAGGTAATACAAATTATATCCAATTTGTACTGGATTTGAAATATCAACTTTTTAACAGGCTGTCATCCCGTCATGGGCCACTAGTATCAATCAATAGCTGGTGATAAGTCTGGTCGTTACTGACATATCGCAAACAGTAGCACGACATAGGGCAGATTTTAGTTGGCAGATCGCAACGTAGGACAGATAATCGCTGGCATATGGTAACCACTAACAAGCCATAGGATAGATAATGTCTGGTATATCGCAAACAATAGCAAGCCATAGGGCAGATAATCGCTGGCCTATGGTAACCACTAATAAGCCATAGTATAGATGATCGCTGGCATATGGTAACCACTAACAAGCCATAGGACAGATACTCACTGGCATATGGTAACCACTAACAAGCCATAGGACAGATAATCGCTGGCAAATGGTAACCACTATATGATAGATAATCGCTGGCATATGGTAACCACTAACAAGCCATAGGACAGATAATCACTGGCATATGGTAACCACTAACAAGCCATATGATAGATAATCACTGGCATATGGTAACCACTAACAAGCCATAGGACATATAATCGCTGGCAAATGGTAACCACTAACAAGCCATAGGATAGATAATCACTGGCATATGGTAACCACTTACAAGCCATAGGACAGATAATCGCTGGCAAATGGTAACCACTAATAAGCCATAGGATAGATAATCGCTGGCATATGGTAACCACTAACAAACCATAGGACAGATAATCACTGGTATATCGCAAATAATAGCAAGCCATAGGACAGATATATACACTGGCATATCACAACCCCTAGCAAGCAATAGAACAGATGATCGCTGGCGGATGATCGCAACGACTAGACTGACTCCGTTTTTGTGTGCGATTGTACGTGTGTCAAATAGCCACAATTGTCTGAAGTATTTATTTGTTTTGTTTTCAGGCCATTACCTTAGGACTGACCTGCTGAATTGCTTTGAACAGCTATGGAAGCTTCTACTGTGAATGTGCTAGTGGTGGTTTGGTGTTCACTCTTCATTTTGTTTTCATTTGGAGAAGTCGTTGAAGCCAGTCCATTCAGAGACAACATCGGCCACGACATTGTCAGGTTAAAGCCTGACACCAAACGACAGCGCTTTCATCCTTGGGGAGGTAAAAGAGGAGTTTATCCCCAGGAAGCTTTAACTGATTCAGTGGACTTGCCCCCTTGGGATTCCAACTCGCATTTATCTTTTGATAAGGAATCATCTGCAGAAGAAAATCCCTCAGAAACCCAAGGACTTGGTCAGCTCCTTAAAAGATTAGACGATCACATGACGAGGCAAGCCAGAAAGTTTCACCCGTGGGGAGGTCGCTGATGTATCTCCCGGTACTGGTAAAATCCGCTTTCAGAACAGGACACTGTTTTAGATAAGTGGTTGCACTCAACATCAGCTTTAGTTAACAGTCAATCAGCTTCGTTTTTAAGGACTTTGTGCTTTCTACTTTTATCTTTTGTTGTTAACAGACAATCTGTTTTATTTCATCAAACATTACTGTCTTCATTTCACGATTTTATTTGGGTAGTCTGTTTAATTTCTTTTTTCACATTTATTTAAAATAAAATATATTTTTGTTTTCGAAGATACACTTATCCTTCTATTTTATCGTGGCTTTCAAGTTATTAAAAATCCCGCTTAAGATTAATTTAAACAGGGACATCCTTTATAAAGAGGCCTCGCGTGACTCTGGGCAATCACGTGTTAACTTGCGATCTGCCGTGAACATCTGGTAACAAAACGCTGAAAACAAATAACGTGTGGCTGTTGGTTGTTGGCATTTTGTCTTTTTACTTAATCCTTAAACATTTTATCAAATTCAAAACTATGTGTCATTCACAAAGCAGTTAATTTTACATTAACTACTTAAGACACATATAAGCGTGGGCTAACTGTGTACCAAATCCTATACAAATAACTGTTAGAATTAAAAATTAAAATACGGATTCGTTTTAATACAGGTTTAAGAAAGACTATATCAGAGTTCTAAATTAAATACGCTATACAAGTCGCTCATGGCCTGAGGTTAGTTTAACGCGGGGACGTCGGTTATCACGAGAGACTTTTTAAAGGGACGCAAAACAAATCATCTTCAGGAGAAGGGGCAGATGATGGTTTTCGAGATTATGGGCTTTGTTATTAAACAAAAGACAGTTGTAATACGAGTATGTATCATGTTCGTTATGTACGAGTGGTGGAAATCAAAGCAAGCATGGTTAAATGGATATTGGTATTATAGAGTTTCCCGACAGACTCAGCGTTATCCGAAAATCAGACAGAAATTTATTTGAGGATTTGAGCATGAAAAAGGTATTCAGGAATATGTTTTATTGATTTTATGAGAAGGTATTCGTAACAGAATTTTCAATCTTACCATAATTAAAACCGAAGTAACTACCCGTAAGATAAGAAATATATGGGAGTACAGATTAGCTGTATTGTTACTAACTGCTACATGTGCATATCCAATATATTGATTCATGCTTTGCTTGCAATACTGTGACAAACATTCCTCTTTTACATTTTTTTCCCGAATAAAGCTGTAAGATAAGTACGGATATATCATCTCAGATCTATAACAGTTAAAGATACCAGGACAGTCCATGTACATACCTTTTGGTCTTAATCTACTACAATTATATAAACAAGTTTTCCTCAGAAGACCGAGCGCATGTTATCTAGCCATTACCTAGGGATAGTAGTACTACATTTAGTTATCATGTTGTTATCACGGCTTAGGCGCCATTCTCAGTTTATCAGTCGCCTATGAACTGGAACACAGTCTAACGAGTGAAATAACATTGAATTCGGCGTTGAACCCAAATTAAAAGAAGCATAATCATCAGTTATACCTTTTTCGTTGGAATAGTTCTTAAAATGCTCTCGTTCCAGTGTTAGGAGACTCAGATGTATATTACAATCCTCTTTAAAACGGGACCGGCCTCTGTTTACAAGAGAAGACCAGCACGCGAGGCGGTGGACGTCTGCCTCACTGCAGAAAGCTTTCGTGTTAGCGAAGAGAAGATAACTTTGCCTGGCCAATGACTAACGTGAAGTGCTATTAGAATGCACGGCATTACCAGAAATCATGCCACGTCATTTTCTATTTAATGCCACGTAATATGATTTAAAGAAATCAGAGAAGACAATAATTGACAGGAGGTATAACGATAGGACCCGTCTGCTCGAGGTAAATTTGAGAACATCAATTGCCGAGAGCTGGCAAAACGTGATTTTCCATTGTCAAACACGCGGTGCTTGTTTCATTATACGAAGGTACAACTCCAACAGTTTTGTCAGCAGTAAACATGAGCGAAAAAGACTTTCATTACAACATGCTAGAAACGTGGTTGGCCTGAGCTTCACTTTTGCCTTATGCCTACGGTCGACCACTCAATAAAAAGACAAAAAAACAACAATTTCAAGAGGTATAGCACTTAAATTTATTTGCTTTGTTGAGGCGGAAAGGACAAACGCTATAATGGTAACGCAATTCAACTGATTAAGCCAAGCCTACCTGTCAAACCTGTGAAACGAGAGAAGCAATGCACTGCATTTGAGATTTAACACAGCCGTTAAAGCCATACATTTGTCATATAGATGTACTAAGCTAGATGCACTTGAAACTATTACTACATTTGCCACAATTTCCTGTTTCAAAATCGTCTTCAGCATTGCGTGTTCAGTTTTGCCTGAGAATTAACAAATCCCTAGATTTGGTTCTTTTGGAACTTTTTTTTCCAACTATTTATTGCGAATCGGAATCATTTTCCCTGTTAATAAACTTTAACTGAGCGCGGCTCAGTTAACGCTTGGGTCTTGTCCACACTGGGCGCTGCTTCATTCCTATGTTTCAACATTGGTTGACTCGCCTGGGCAATGACGTCACAATGCAAATGAATAACTTCATAATGTAACGTTAGAGAACGGGCGACATCAGTGCGACAGTATAACCTATAATTACATAAAAATAGTGTTTTACATTTTTTTCGTGCAGCGCGACAGTCGCGTCGCGTCCGGTGGGAATAGGCCTTTAATCGCTAATATCGGTATAAACATAGACCTTAAATATGGCGTGACGTAATCTATGGTGGATTAAACATATTAGCGCTTCGAGCAACCGCGGCCCTGGTCCCAGGATTGACATGTCATAGAAACATGGGACGACACTATATTAGAAATAAACAATAAAACGAATAATGCTCAGTGCTGTGTAGAAGCAATTCAAAGTTGCCTTGTTACAAAACCTTCCGTTTCCAGACCGTATATTCAATAGGATAAGGATTGAATTTGGCTAAGTTAATACTTGTGAATATTTGTCCGATCTATAAAACGCTATATATGGTAAGCTTTAATGTGGTGTATTTTAAGCAGACATTGATAATGGACGTTAGCAGGAGAATCTTTGTGGTAAATATATCTTCCGAGTGAGCCTGAACCTATTGTGGGTTACTTTTCCCCTTTATTCTTCTTATTTTAATTATGCCATTTTTATAAGGGTCACATTTCAAGAGTCTCATTTTCAAACAGTGATCAGGCCTCACTTGAACTACAACCAACACCATGTTATGCAAAGCGCGGCTCAGTTAACATATATGAGAAAATACCAACAATCGAATCAGCCTATAGGTATCCTTCTCCACAGCATAATCACCATTCATGGTTCTAGTTCCAACAGGCATGTGTTTACCAATGGTACAAGGTCCGCTGGTTTGGAACAAAGAAGTTAAACCAATTAATCACGATAATGGTTTTATAATTCTAATGGTATTTTCTAAGATATATCTGGTCTATCTGCTTACAAAGCTATTCATGTATGGTCTGGGTTTGGAATTTGAAATAAAACACATGAATAGGCAGCTTGCATAAAATTCTCATATCTTACGGAATTACGCAAGTTTGTGATCACAAGATGGCGTATATCGCCAAGTCTTGTTCCCACTAGACACACTGTTTCTTACAAGTGTTCGTCGTCACCGCTATTTGTCTTTAAATTATAATTAGTTTTAACTGTAAATTTATTATTTCCGTAAAGAACCTCAACCAGAATTTCGATTATCCTGTATATGTAATGGTTTGCCTTTCCGACTGAGCTTTGTTTTCTTAGTCTGCGATTACTCTATTTTCGATTACAGAACATGTAGTTTAATACATTAAGACAGGTTTCGTCTAAAAAAAGTGACGGCCAATATAATTCAACAGTGCTATATAAGATAAAATTAAACGTGTTGACGATAGTCTGTAATTAGAAGGATCTCATAGTAAAAGAAAACGATACGATTTTAGACAATAATGTGTTCTCTTACAATTCTCGAACTGTTATACTCCTACTGTAAAATGCATTATCTCAAGATTTTCTAAAGTGGAGACAATCTTGGGATGTCTGATAGTTTATTGTGCCTTATAGAGCGATATTTTTTATTATATTTTTATTGCAGAGAAAGAAATTTGTGTTTGCCTCTACCTAGGTTCCAACCAGGTTCTTATTGTAACACACGAAATAAATTAAAAGTTTACTGGATGTTATACTTATACAAAGTCCGAAAAATTTGGACTGAATCCAACAACATTCGCATGCTGTAAATATTTTTCGAACGCATAACCCTGATTATGCCTGCAAATCTTCTCTTATTATTTATTTTATTTTATTTGTATGAAATCGAGTTCCTTTTAATATGAGTGCATTTAAATTATTAAGAAATCGTGGTGCGAAAATTTTATTTGGCAAGGGTCTCGGCTCGGGGCAATGATAGTGGCTATTGTGGACATAAAAACAACACAGAACACAGTCGCATTATACATGTATAAAGCCGGATAGCAGGCAAAAAAGTAAGTTTTTTCAGTAAACCTACAAAAAGCGTTTGTCTTTCCAGAGCACATGAACGGTTTAGGAATATGTTATACCCCTATGTGTACTCCTTGGTCATGCCGATACGTGCCAGTAAAACAATTATCCAATGTCACATGTCTAATTCTGTGAATTTAATTGGTTATGACAATTTGTATTACACGTGTAGACTGGCAAATTCAATCATGTATTGATACAGAAGTGTTGATCCTGACTACATTATTCCGCGAAAATGTTATTCTAATTCAAACCCAGTAGGTAAACGTCAAAATTCATTCAAGGAAGTCAGTGCTGGTACAGTAATATCCGATAACAGCGGAAAGTCCAAACCATCCAAAATGTTTAAAGTTTAAAGCGATGCCCCTTTCTGCAATAATATATATATTCATGTATAATTGGATCTTAAACATTGGTTTTTGCTTAAACTACAGTCAAATTTATCCACTCGGCCATGCCTTGCTACTTTAATCACTATACAGAAGAGTTCCACAAATATTGATCAATCAAAAATCTTTCTTGTCACACTAGGGGACCTACGTCACGAGACCTATTATATAGTAGACTGAATATAGTAGGGTTTACCTTTGACAGTTCACACATGCTATTAACCCGTAACACACAAGAGTGTAAGTAGCGTGACGTCATAAATAGGGTTGACCACGCCCAAAATGTGAGATACCGGTGGTCGTAGGTAGGTATATACTTTTAACCCTTAGGGGATTTTATAAGCTAAAAAAACGATAAGTCGATGCCATACTTATTTATGTGTAATGGTAACCTTTCAATGGATACAGGGGTTATTGCAGCCGGGATCATCGCTTGAACATCCAGGGGCATACTCATGTCACCAAAACGTTCCATTTTAAACACCAAGCGGAATATCCATATCAAACAAACGTTCCCTTTTAAACATCCTGCGGAATGTCCATATCAAAACGTCCCTTTTAAACACCCAGTAGAACGTTCATATCAAACAAACGTTTCCTTGTAAACACCCTGAGGAATGTCCATATCAAACTAACGTTCCCTTTTAAACACCAAGTGGAAGGTTCATATCAAACAAACGTTTCCTTTTAAACACCCTGCGGAATGTCCATATCAAACAACAACTCTTTATACTTGCATGACAGTCATTACATGATATGTGTATTTATTACACCATGTTTACATTCTTTTACAAGGCTCACAATCTGACGACCATGTTTACCGTTTTTATACGATTATTCCAGGTATCACACAATTGTTTACAGCTATAGCACGACACTGATAGTCTTAAAGAGATGTTAACATTACACGAGGTAACAGTGGTCACATGAAGTTTACAGTTTTTAAGCAATGTTGAAGCAGTCAATACATGAGGTGTACAGTTGTCACATGACGTTTACAGTCTTTAAGAAATGTTGAAGCAGTCAATACATGAGGTGTACAATTGTCACACGACGTTTACAGTCTTTAAGCGATATGCATTACACGAGGTGTACAGTTGTCACATGATGTTTACAGTCTTTTAAGCGATGTTAGCAATCATGATACGAAGTGTACAGTTGTCACGTGAGGTTTACAGTCATTATCGAGATCAATAATAAGGCATGAAGTTTGTAGTCTTTAGACGATGTTTCATCCTATTCCACAAAACATGAATTTTCTTTAAGACTTATTTAAACATGTGTTTGAATATTTAATGACATTTCTTTCAACGCACGGGTCGATGCGTTCTCATATTTATAACCACATCAACTAAAAGAGCTGTGTTAGACACATTGTAAAACCAATATGCCTGTATTCATAGAGTGATAGTCCAATCAATCACTGCATGTTTTATTGACACTATTGCCACAGACGTACCGGTTAATAGTTCTCTTTGTCTCCGTAGATATTGCTAAGAAACACATTACATGTAACATGCGTGTTGTATATATATTTGTTGCCATGTATACAAATAACATGAAAGTCTTTACAACCTTGTAGCAATATGCTGCACATGGATGGCTGAGGCAGACAAGAGATTGTCACCGAACGGAACAACATTTACACATATAATACACTTTATATTGAGCCTAATAAAAATGGCAACCTATCCATAAACAGGTTCAAACTAGCTTATTTAAGCTTTATATTGTGTGCTTTTTTTTCTGTGAGAGGTTTTGTAATTGCATAAGATCGTCTTTATACAGAACCGCATTGAAACAGCACTAGCATCGACTTTCATTATAAACGATATGTTCTTTATTAAATGCACACTTGCTAGTGTGTACCAGGGTCTAAATGCGTTACCTATTATACCACACATCTATTAAAATTAGTAGCTCATTTGGTTTGGTTGGTGTTTTGAGCCGTGTTTCAAAGCTAGTAAGAATATAAGAGGACGACAGCTGTAAACGAAGAGACACCGAAGAGATCACTCATAAAAGTTATAAGCACAATAGCCAATGGAGAACCACATTAGGAAGAATAGTAACAATAAAGTATGTCACCATCTACTTAGAAGTTATTTGCCAAGTTGACCAAATTCTCATTGTCCTGGATGGTTGTGACCCTCGATGGGCGATACAGCGTTAAAATAAATACCAGGTTTAGCAGTGGAAAACTTGAACAAATCTTCTGTCATAATGCCTCTGTCCATTTTGATCGGAACGCTTTCCTTGTTCATTAATTTCAAACCGCCAGATGTAAGATGAGAATAAACGATTGTTATTAAACAGTTAGCATCCGTCCGTTCTGTGGAGAGTGAAATAATACGTCGAGGGCTGGGTATGTATTCATAGCACATGGATCGTTAAATCAGCTCCCAAAGCTGAAAGCAATGAATAATTTTTGTGTCATTTAGAAAGTGAAGATTAACAGTATTTTCGTTATTTTGGGATAACACTTTCTTGGATTGAACAGATTATAGTTCAGAAAATTGTGCAGGTTGAAACCCGATGGGAATCGAACCTACGACCGTGTCACTCTCCTATCAGAGGGATAGTGAATGTCCGCTACCTAGACTCCTGCTGACTAACCTTCTATTTTGTAGAAGGCCGGGTGACTGAGTGGTCTAGTGACCGGCATTTACTGCTGGTGATTCGGTGCCTAACTCTGAGGGTCGTGGGTTCGATTCCCGCACGGGTTTCACCCTGAAAATTTTTTTGAACTAGAATCTGTTTAAACCAAGAAAGTGTTATTACAAAATAACGAAAATACTGTTAATCTTCACTTTCTAACAGTCACAAAAATTATTTATTTCCAGGATTTTTGTGATTGAGTGTACACTTCATTGGGTAGTGTGTATCCATCTTGTTCAGTCACGCATACTGCTTGGGATTTGAATGAAGCTTTTGTCGAAAAGTAAGCATTTACATGCTAGTCAAAATAAAAGGTCGAGAAATGTTTAATAATTGTTCGGAACACTAGTCAGTGCTGAACATGTCATTGTTCCTTTCAATTCGTCGGCAAATGTTGTGAGCGCAAGATATTGTTTAAACTTGTCTCTGTTGTGCCATATTTCTAATCTAGGTAAGACAATTTGCACCAGGGAAACACTCTCTCTTACAAGCGTTCGTTTTGAACACTGCTTGCTTACTTTGTTATTAGTTTGTATTGTAAATCAATTATTTCATATATAAAGTTAATGTCTCACCCAGTGTTGCAATTTTCTCTTAATGACCTAAATTGCTTATTGATTGAATCTGTTTTCTTTTCAGAAATAATTTCGACTATATACCATTTTTCAACCTTTTAAAACAATTTTCTTTAAAAAAATAACGCGGATTCGGGCGAATATATCCTCTGTAATTGAACATTGTGCAATTAATCTTTACTTAGCGTGTTCTGTTGAAAATATCTTCCGTACACAATTGATCTCATTATTTCAAACTGATTCTTATAGCTGATCCCCTGTCATCTTAATACTGTAGTCTATTTAAATTAATCTCTAATGACAGAGAATCTGTTATTTATCCATGTCCTTCTTTGGTACCTTTTGTTCATCACTGCTGTGAATAGACTATGTGTCTGGACAGTCACCGTCTGTATACAACAGCTTTCAAATAGTCTCCTGATTTGGGTTTTTTGTGCAAACCATGACGACATACGCCCACATGCAATCTGATAAGAGGTAATCTCCACTTGTTCCATCAAATCTATCACCAAGACTGCGTAGTACCAGACGTATCTTTTTCTGTTCACACGTGCACAGCATAGACTTTACGGGCAATTAAGGTTTGGCCCACTATCTGGAAAGAAAAAATGTTGGTTTCTGACTAATCATGCCAGTAGCTAAAAGACTACCACACGCCTGTTCCAATTCGACCTGTAGCTTAGTGGACACCGTTGTATGAGACTCACCTCGTGTTTCTTCCACCAATACATTATTTTGTAACTTTAGATAACACGTTTTACTCGTGTTTGACAAAATACATAACTAAATGCATTTAAGACCAAGTCTCTACTGAGCATAGTTCCGGTTGGCCAAAAATACTTTGAAATGCCCCCATTGATGCTAGCCGGTATTAGTTAGCTCTACTTATAAATGTGAGATTTTATTCAGAAAAGGTCAGTCTTATATCGCATTTTACACGTGGTCACATAGTGAATATTAAGCATAGAATTTAATCTTATATTATATTGCATACTTATATTAGAGTTTTTTTCAAAATTATTTAATAATTTGGTGTCAGAATGAGATGATCCAAATCAACTTAAATCTGCAACAGAGGAATTTCTTCATTTAATAAAGCGTCTTAGGCAATGACTCGTTTTATGTTCCACACAAACAATGTCCAATATAATGCAACGACGAATGTACTATAACGGCTATATTTGTATATTTCTAAATAGCAATCACACTGGCTCAGGAATACAGATTTATTTATATTTATCTACACCTTCATTTACCCGCTGATTGATGCATAGCGTATATAGCTGGCTTCTGCCA
>JAVFBX010182981.1:0-14274 GCA_034783855.1 Mopalia kennerleyi
CGGACAGAGCGCCTTGACTGGATCAACGATGAGCTCCGCCGCCAAGGCCATGCTGTGCGGACTTTCCGGGATGTCGATGAGTCCGTGAGTATGCATAAGTTTTTCCTCATAAACTCGCTCCTCTAGCACCAGAACCCCAGCTTTCCGACTTCTACACACCGTCTCTGGACCAGAAAGACCGTGAGATTGCTTTCGTCCTAATAGCCATGGCTGCGACTGGGCTTGTGGCCTATAAACTGGCGTGATCCCGGAATGATCTAGTTTTGGCCTTTTAAGAGGTTCGCCACTGTTTTGCGTACACCAGCTTTCGACGATGGATAGCCAACAGTATTGCGAATCTTGCATACATCAATGTTCGATGGATGGGCAACAATCTTGCGAATCTGGCGATGAAATACTTCCTTGGGAGTATATGGTGGCCTCGGTGCAGGATTTACGAGCCTACAAAGCCGTTGTTTTCACGTTCTTTGAAGATGGCCGGGTGAATTCAGGACGTTTACTCGTGTTGAAACAATTCACCGACGACGTGTGTGCTCAAGACCCTGACGCCATACGCCACTACTACGCAAGCACCATATTACCAATGATTGGTGGTTTGTATCAAAACAGTTGATGGCGGAATTTAGCACAGCTGGGGGTGCTCGGTGTTATTGTGTGTATGCAGAATATTATTGATGTATCCCGTTGAACCTCTGCCCCTAAATCAGCAGGTGGCCTCCAAATCCCCTCGCTGCGACCATTACACTTTATTTTTTCACCCGCCGAATCATGTTGGAGGCTGACACGCCTTCTTAAATATATGGCAACCTTCGATGGACAGCAATCAAGCAGCGAAGGTAGCGAAGACATACTACAGCCCAAAGGGCTACTGGAAGGGGATCGTTGCGAAGGTCGCCGAGGCGGCATCGAAAGCATGGCTCAAGAAGTAGGCCATCTGGCAGATCTACTTGCATGCACCGCGGCAAATCCCAATTCCAAAGTTCGATGTGGCCGCGCCAAAGAGGTCCGCCAGGCTGATCTGCTATTTTTACCCCATGATACGATCGGCAAGCGCACCTATAAATATACCCTTACCATCGTCGACGTGGCTTCGCGCTATAAAGAGGCTGAATCATTGGCCACAAAAGAAGCTAAAGGGGTCGATGACGCTCTCTCTTGCATCTACAAGCGGAGTCCTCTTAAATGGCCGAGTCTACTCCAGGTCGACCAAGGGCGCGAGTTTATGGGCGCGGTGATCCAGCTTCTAGCTAAACACGACGCCAATCTCCGAAGCGGTCGGGTTGACATTCACCGGGATCAGGGTATTGTGGAGCGTTTCAACCGGACCTTATCTGAGCGACTCTTTGGACACCAGTACGCTCAAGAGATGCGACTCCCGTCTGGAGTGCGGTCGTCCCACTGTGATTCTCGGCTACCTGCTGTCGTTGCGGATCTGAATGATAAGGAGACCCGACTCATCGCCAAGAAACCAAAGGCAGCCATCAAGGCCAAAACGGTTGGACAAAAGTCCTCCTCCGTTGTAGTTGGCCGATCTGTTGGTGTCAGTGAGAATAAGCTCTCCTCGAGTGTTGGTGTTCGATATCTGTACCAGCCAGGTGAGCTAGAGGGTGGGCGCCGCAGCGCTACTGACCCATCAAGGTGTTCCAGGTAAGGCGTTCAGTCACGAAGCCTGATGAGCCAGTGCTCCACTATCTGCATGATGGGCCTCGCTTTGTTTGGGAAGAGCTTGTAGTTCCCCCAGACACAGAGCTTCCCCCTGATGGTGTTCTCAGGCGATTTCAGCTAACAGCTGCGTGACGTATTCGGCGCAGCGCTGCCATCCCCCGCCGGCGGTTGCACATTCCAGGCAGGTCAGGTGGATCTTGTCCCGGGTGTGACCCTGGGCGTTGAACAGGCGGTCAACACTGAACTGGCGGGCGTCATTGGGCCACCTGCACCATAATGAGTGCGCAGTTGCAGGCGGCACACCTACCGTCCTGTTTTTCACGCAGGGCGAGCACGTCATCGACGCGAAGGTCGTTGGCGTGTCCCTTTGGGGTGTCAACATGTCAAAGATGCTACTGTTAGTGCCTGTAGGTTATCTAGTTATTAAGCTGAGGTAGGGGAGGTAACTGGGTTGGGTTTGCATCTGCGCCTGGAGTTAATAATTGGAATTTCTTGACCTGTTGACGAGATAAAAGGTCAGCACGTTCGTTATGCTTACCTGGTATATGTTCTGCGACGAAGTGAATGTTTTTGTTTAGACAGGAAAGCACTATTATTATTATTATCTTATTAGAGCCATAATGGCTTTGAAGTCTGATGATTAATTATGTAAACCAGTGGCATATTATCAGTAAAAAATTTGACGCGTTTTTTTGACAACAATTCTCCTCATACTTCTACTGCCAGTATGATAGAATAAAGCGCCAAAATAGTTATGTTTTTCATACGCCATTGATTATCCCAGGGGGCGGAAAACCAATGTGTGCCAAACACAGTACCATAGCCAAGTGAACCGGAAGAATAAGTGTGTAAACATAGAGATTCTGAATTGACCCATTCTGATGGAAGAAACATCGACTTCCCATTAAAGTGTTTTAGGAAGAAAAGCCACCAAACCAGGTCTTGCTTAACTTCTGGTGTGATAAGAATGTAATAGTACGGTGTTTTAACACCAATAGTTAAATCGTACAGACGACGAAGAAATGCACGACCAGGCACAATAACATTGCAACAGAGTGGTTAGTTCTACATATTCCTCAGCCCAAATCTGAGCCTTAATTTTAGTGAGAACATGATAGGCTAATGACGCCTGGCTTATGTTGGGTGCTGGAGAGTGAGGTATAGTGTGTGGCTGCTCACCTGTGATAGAAGTCAAAGCACTTTCTACAGTATCTGTTACTGGTGGGGACACATGGCTGTCTGTAAGGTCCTGTGAGGTTGCAGAATTTTCAGTTGAGGCGTTTGAGACGACGAGAGAGCCGATCGTCTCATGTACGGCATCCCTACCAACTTCTTTCACAGTGTTTTTAACCATTTCCCGTAGTTCAGCAGCTTGTTCCTGGGTGAAATGTGAGCAACTTTACGCAGATGGTGCATTGCTCTGGGATTGAACTGACCGCTTTCCAGCTATGGCGGAACTTATTTGATTGATTTTAATGTAATGGTATTACGGTGTGCGTGGGGTACTTGCAATGGGGACGAGCGGTATCCCGATAGAATGGAAGGGGATTTTTTAGTGCGTTTCCCCACACCAAAACGCAACTTGGAAAAAGCACTTCGATGGATTCGATCCTGTGGCCGACCACACAGCCAGCTAAATGTGGAAAGACTAAATCAACACAAGGCTGTTTGCTCAAAGGTAAGAAAACGCTTGTTTGTAACAATATGTAGTCTGAAATTATCATCCGTTAAGTACTGAGACATATTCGTTGCTGTTGTTGTTATCACCTAAACTATCAGAACATATAAGATATCCTATAGGTTACACGATGCTAGACCACGTATATATTTCCCCTTCAAAAGTCCGAAAATTGTAAATAAACGAAGGGAAATATAACCCATTGTATGTTGTTATAAGGGCTTCAGCTCTTAGTACTGTGCCAAAGACTGACCAACTCAAGGTATATGGACTGCATTTCAGGCCAGTCTGTCATAAGTTAGTGGCCCCGACGTGTTTTTTTATATAATGTTCTGTCTTTCATCTTTGTTGTGAATCACTTAGAGGGTTGTCATGTGATCTAAACAAGCTTAAGGACAATTTCAAACCCGAACCTATCAACCAGTTTACCAATTTTAGATTTAACATATATACATGTAGCATATACAGACTGAGGTATATGTAGCTCATATTGTATTAAATTCAATGCTCAAATGTGGTTCCGACAATCGCAGGGGTGGTTTTTACGAGGTTTCTTACCATTTTTCCAACGTAATTAGGTATGGAGTAGTGTGAAGTGGACAATCTGTCGTCGTATAAGTGATATACCATTGAGTACATGGTTAAACCCCAAACAAACAAACAAACACACACAAGTTTCTTTCTCAGCTGCAAGTTTTTGATTACATAAATTAATTCAAGACATATTGAAGAGACTTGTGAGACGACCACATATTTATCTTTATTAGGTTACATAATATAAACTATTAATCACAAGCATGAATGACTTACAATGTTTAATTTTTGATTGGTCATACCTAAACAAAAATGATAATAATTGACCCATCTACCCCACAGCACTTTGTTGGAGGTAAAGGTCCAACAGATGAGTTCCCTGATCCTGTTCCGGCTGATGGATCTTTACCAAAGTGTAAGAGGAAACTACCTTTGAAGCGAGCAAGGTCATTGAACCCCCTTATACCACCCAAGATGCTCTGCTTAAAAGAAAACACAAATATGTAAGTTTACATCCACATCAGTGTTATTTTATTCTTAATTTAGCTGAGCAAGGATGTTTTAATTGAACTACAGATCAAACCTGCAAAAATACCCCGCTGTTCTGTCACGACTGAGCATTGCTTCCTTCTCGGCTACAGATTTCTATTAATAGAATAATACATGTAATACTATTTACAATTTAGCCGATTTCTATTAATAATACTATTTACAAATTACAATCTCCTTTCAGCAGTCCTTAAAGCACCAATTTTTAAATAATCCTATTCATATTTGGTAGTCTCCAGATTTAAGGCGGCTAGTTTTTCCTTTGAATGTACATCCTGTGCTAAAAACTATTCAGGTCTTAATTGCCAAAACATCCAAATGAACAACTTCAGCCAATAGTTTCATGATAAAACAGGACCAAAAATTGTTTTGACTTACATTTATATATTACAATTGTGCCAATTAACTGTAACACTATCTCTAAATAATAAGTTACTAATACTAAATAAATGTTACATAGTACAGATTATATGAACAAATACCTTGGATGAACCTGTTGATTACTTGTGTGATTTAACAGCATGTCCTTAGGTTACAGGCATGACCCTAGCTACAATGAGCAGTGTTGCAACTGTGAGACCCCACCCTTTGAGGTGATAATACAGATGGTGTTATATGTCATAATCATTTAATGCCTTCTGGGGGACTAGGAGCTAATTCAAGATTTTTCTTTTAATGATAATTTATGCTTTTCTTGTTTGAGATTTATTATTATAGAAATATTATTGTTTACTAACTTACTTGTATGTTCTTAAATATTAATTCATCAATCCATGTTTATTTATATTATTAATTGATGGCTACATGTAACAAGTTATAAATACTCACTGTATCAGAGATTTTGGACTAAAATTATGACATAAAATAATCCTAATGTTATGTGTTTTAATGATTTAATGCCTTCTGGGCTGCTATGAGCTAATTCAAGATTCTTCTTTTTATGATAATTTATGCTTTTCTTGTTTCAGGTTTATTATTATTGTGGTATTATTGTTTAATAATTTACTAGTATGTTCTTAAATAATACATCAATCCATGTTTCTTTGGTGGCTATGACATAAAATAATTGTCCTAATGCACTTTTGTCCTAAAGTTGTCATAAGTGTTGGCTTCATTAACAGCATAAATGTGAAAACTTTCAGTCATTTGTGTATGGCTGCATGCATGAAATCTGTTTAAAATAATTCTGAATAGATTGGTACTTAATATTAGGCCTCAAACCTCCTGCTAACAGACAGATTTTATTAAATGATCTTATTAAATGTATGCTGCTATTTCTCATTCCGCTACAGGAACTGAAAGATTACATAAGAAGCTCAAGTTGACAGCTGTTCCCCACAAGTTTTCCTGGCATAGAAGTTTAACAACGAACCAGATAGCCAGAAACAAGCGCTTCTACAGAAGAAAACTGGTATTTGATGTGGCATCTAAGAAGTTAGCTGTTGATATAGCGGAAGAGCTTAATGTTGTACATGAAGTGGTTATAGAATGTATTGAAGGTACATGTAAATTGTATTTCACAAATCTTGGCTTTACATTGGATTTTTTGGGGCTCTCAGAAAATATACATGGCATTACTTCGGGAGCAAGAAAAGTGAATTGCTTCAAAATTGCACCTGGAATGTCATCAGCTGTTAATATTGAGCACTGGCAAACTGTAGGAATTTGTTTACTCGTATTGAAATCACTTGTCCTGTCTCTCAGTAGGTCACTCGTAATGTAGTCTCATTCTACAGAAATATATGGATAATATTTACATTTGGCATCAAATATATTTTGAAGAAGTTATGTACATGTAGACCTAGGGTAGAAAAAATACCGTTGGGGAAGTTAAATTTATTACAAGGGATGGGTTCAAAATACCACGGTAAAGGCATTTTGTTTATCTGGAACGTATTTGTAACTCATGGAAATCACAATCAATTAATTCACTAACTTTGTTTTTATGCCAGTTTGGTTCATAACTAAAAGAGACAGTGATGGCCATATAGTAAGACGGATTTCTTGTTGACATTTTTTGTCACGTGACCTGTCACGGTTCACAACAACAGCCGACATCTAAAGACGTTTTGAGGGTCGGCGAGAGCTTAACGGAAGTTAAAAACCGGCGCATGCGCGTGTAACGTAGGGCAAAAACATCGTCTGCTTCGTTTGATTACATCTTTGGCAGGTCTGATAGTTTCAATTTTCTATGGAGAACGAAGTAAGCGTATTGGATCCCAATACAAGACGGAGGTATTTTGATAAACTGTCTACTCTCAACTATAACAAAGACCCGTATTTATTAAACGAGGAGGAATGGAAAGACGACGTTACTCGTTGGCCCTATGTGGAATTAGGTTGGATTTATGTTTATTTGATAGATACCCCAGGACCGTTTACCAAGGAAAATTTAAATGCATATAAATCATTGGACGCCTATAACTTATATAGGATCTTTCTTTGCAGCGTCATTGACCCTTTCAGCTGGGTTCTCGTGACAGGGCTGGTCATCAGGGGGGTAACTCGGCGCAAACAAAGATCGTATCGCCGCAGAACTTATTTTCTATGGTTTCATAAGTGAATAAAATCGCAAATACTGTGGCTTGGCGGATAATAAATTCCTTATATACATTTTTCTCAGGGTGTACGGACTTTTATGTAAGCTTGCAAGTCCCTTCGCCTGCGGCTCAGATCACACAAGTCTGCAGGATGGTTATAAAAGTCAGTACACCCTGAGAAAAACGTCAATAACTAATAGTATTTTAGAGAACAGGACAAGCTGTACATATTAGTTAAGTTTAAAATGTATGCACATTTATACTTTAATTTTATTTATTAAAAATTGTAATTATCGGCTATTCAAATCATCTCAAATAATTTTAATTTCAGGTTGCAGATTTTATGAAAACAAAAACCAACGATGTTAACATTTCTCAACAACCCCAAGTCGCGCCTTGCTGTGCACATTGTTTTAGCAAAACCGACAGGCTGGACAGAATAGAAGCTAAATTAGACAGGCTTTTGTCCGCATCAATTGTAAATGTACCACCACATACTGAAATTCCAAATGAGCAGGTGTCAAATTTCATTGTGGGGAAAGAGGGAATATTGGGAAAAACAGTTTGTGCCAATTCCAGTCTTGGCAAATGCAAATGTGACAGCCCATACCCATACTGGCGTTCCTCGTCCAACAACAATCAAGGTTGGGAGGAGGAAGACCAGCATGGATATTGGTTGTCATAAAAAAGATTATGACTGCCGGAAGTTGTGCAATCCCGCCATCGGTAACGGCGTCAGTGATGGAAAGATCGGACCAATTCTCCAATTTTTCTTCAAATTTAGTTATTTCATTGTATGAAACAGAGGAGCCCAACAATAGGAGCCAGGACTTAGTCCACGACGCATCTCAGCTGGCAAGGCTAAATGTATGGAATTGTTTGCCATTCGCAAAGTTGGCAACATGGCTACAAGTTGGCTTGGGTGATACCCATCCAATTGCACCGCAGCAAAGATACAATACCGTGTTTCAAAACTATCGAAGGAACAGAAAAGATTAATTAAAAATAAGAACAGAGATCCCCTCATACGTTTGGAAAGATTTAAGTCGGCAAAATCACATCCGTCGGACATAATTATGTGGGAATGAGAAATGTCTAAAGAAAGAATGTCAACTTTAAAATGCTTTGAGGCGTGATAAGCAGCCTTTTACTTAATCACAAAATAATAGTAATTACAAGAGAGAAGGAAGTTAACCAAATCAGGCATGCTCTTACAAGACAAAAACACGCACGATTATCATTATTATCTAAGAAAAGACAAAGGAAACGCTCAATTGCCGCACAGTCTTTGTTCCCCTGTGCAGACTGCCAGAAAAAGGATGACGACATCACAGAATTGGAAAATAAAGTTTATAGCTGGGACTCCCAACGTACCGTCTCTTTTTTAGAATCTGGGAAATACAAGGAAGATTTCATTGAGTGCGTATTGAGTCTTTTACAGAATAATGTCTCTTATCATGTACCAGTTGTCATTGAGAATGTTTTATAACTTTTAAATGTAACCGCAACTCAGTTACCGTGTCGGCGGACAGTTAAGGCGATGGCCAAAATCCGACTTCCTCTCATTCAAATGAATCTAACTCAAACTTTAAAGGAAGAACCGAATACCACTATTTACACAGACGATACTTAAACTTTAAAGGAAGAACCGAATACCACTATTTACACAGACGAGACCTCAAAATTTGGCAATCACTATTCAAAGATTATAAACGAAGTTATACCATACTGGGATTCCCTCGAAAATGACACACGATTAACTGTCGAAAATGCATAATTTTTTATTGCGGACTTCACCTTGTTGTAAACAGCACCGAAAATGTGTAGTGTTTGCGAAGATGGATATGATCCAATTGGACCAAATAAAAATGGTATGTTGTTGTTATGTTTGACATACACATACCACCAGTAAAGACACATTGTGGACACTAATACCAAATAACAACAGAACACGGTATAATAATATGCAACACTTCTCTGCGACAGCAACATAGTGCTTATTCGGGACTTACCCGCTCATTTGCCTATACGCTTAAAAGGTCAGTGTCGTGTATATCTGTAAACCAGGGATCGGCACACGATATATTCGATATTTTAGTGTGTTTTGTTTGAGCTTTTCATAGACGTACCTCACGGAAAGCACTATCATAATACCAGACACTGTTATCAATCGGTGGACTCATCAAACGTTTGTCAGTGCTAATGGCGTCGTCTTAAGTAATTATATCAAAGGAACGTGCCAACAAATTAATCACATCATGAAACTAGTCGTAGAATAGAACTGAGAATAGCGGTGTTGTGCAGACATAATCTTCCCCACACAGGTCTTACGGCCCCAATCGCCATGAGCTTCCCATTTCTCTTGACGAATCGATAACGTGTGAATCCACCAGTTATCTCTTCACGATAAAGCGCTGATGCCAACATAAAATGAAAACTTGTTTTAAGTATTAAGTCACATGATAGTATATTTGAGTTAAATAATATTGTATTGTTAGTTTGATTACGGTCCAACGTTTCAGTCAAACTCATCTTATTTATAAGAAACCACCTAGGCCACAGCGGAGAAACTTAAAAAACAAACCCGCGATTGCAGAACACACGTGGCGTGATTCTATTATATGCCTGATGTTGACAGAGGTACTTTAACCTGTGAGAGAGGGTCAGGAGACCGACACGTTTACAAATCAGCCTCAGGCAACGTGTTTTTATAATGTTTGATTACGGTCCAACGTCTCAGACTAGTGTCATAAGTCAATCACCTAACAATCAACATTCAAATCACATCATAATTGCAAACAACAACCAATATTACACTGCCGACAACTAGTGGTAGTAGTGTAAACAACAGCAACAACCAATACTGAGCTGCCAACAAATGACAAACCCCAAATATAAAAAAACATCAAATCGAAATTCAAATCAAATCACAATGTCATTTACAAAAGTAATGACACTAAAATTCCAATTCTTATCCACCAGACTGTTTAATGTTCCATTGTAGTTTACAATTAAATTCATTTCATTGCACATATAAAAGTGGCCAAATCCATTCATTCAACAAACAGTTGTCCACATTATGCACTACAAGGTCTTGCACAGGATCAGCGAATCAAATTTTGTTTCAGTCTGAAGTAATCAACTAACCTTTGCTTTTTAAAACTGTATAAAACAACAATCGCCGAAAAGTTTCATAACTCATTTTTGCTGAGAACTATACCCTTTGTCAATAACAGAATTACCACGTGTTGCTCGCCTCAAAACAAATTCCAGCTGAAATTGCTAGACAGCAAGATATTAACAAAAATTCAGAATCATACCCTAATTACTCACTGGAATAATTTAAAACGTTATTTTTTTTACAATAAACTCAAATTTACATGTGTGTGTTTAACAATTTATTTATTTATTCTTTATGCTATTTCCTTTTTACTGTCATTGTAACTATTTTCTTTTTAAATATCGTTACCCTAATAAAATAAGTCATATTGACCACTTTTGAGACAAATTGAAAAAAACTTGCTAATCTGCTTATGTCACATGCTTGACTCGGCCAATTATCTTATTGATTTCCAACACATTAAAAGGCAGTCTTTGCAGTAAGCACTTTTACAAAAAAATGCATATCATGATGCAGTGCTGATTTAGGCAAGGTTATGAAATTCGTAAAAAAAATGATATATGATATATTTTATAAGGGTGACGATATAATATTATTAGTAACGATAAAAGTAGTTCTTCTCCTCATGCCATTGTACTATACTTTTACTTCCAATATCTAGCTCAACGGATTGAAATATTTTAACAAAAGCTGTCCATCTTTTTTTTGCACTTAAACAAATTCCAACATTAAATAATGAAGCCTTAGATTACCAATAATTCACCAATTGCATGTTTATCAAATAATTCGTCTCTCTATATTGCCAAGAAAATTGTATATAATAATTTATTTCTCTTATACTAAACGGACTTGCTACAGAAGGAATTATTTCGATAGATTTTAAAGTCTATAATCCCACTATAAGATGAAAAACGTACGTTATACTTTATTTTAGAGTTTGAAGATCTGAAGACAATATTGTAACTTTGAACAGCAACTTTTGTAAACATACTGCTACAGCACACCACATTTTCTCTCTAGGGGTATAAGTGTGATGAATCACACACATGCATGCATTATTCATTCAGTTTATTTATTTATTATTATGAATATATTACTGTTGCAGAGAGAAAAATGTTTTGTCTCATTCCACCAGAATTCTAACTCAGGAGTCTGTCTAGAAGGGCTTACGCTCTAACCTACAGAGCTACAATTGTTGTTTTATATAAAGGGCTTGTTGTCAAAATTTGCAAACACCTAACCAGTGAATTCGTACAAAAACGTTTTCTCACAATAGTTTAGGAGCAAACATAGTTATCTTACAGAGGTTAGAATATGCCTATATGAAGGGCACACCAAGACGATGATTGTATATTTTCGTGATAATATGAAGATAAACTTTCGACATTTATATCATTAATGTTTAACGGTATTTATTCGATACTTATTGTTCAAGGTTAATTTAGGGCTCTGGAATGTTGCAGATTATTTAACCCGACGTACTCACATCTAATTATTCGTAAAGTTGATGACACGCTCGTGACACGCGCATGTTTAAACTAAATCATGATATGAATGGAAAGGAAGTGGAGGATCCCTGTCCCCTCGACTTGCCTTCGTAAAGGGCTTCAACCTGAAAAATAGTTATTCCCTTCAATAGCATCAGATATTATATATAAAATTCAATATCTGCCTTATTATTTTAATATGGAATGGCTGAAATGGACACTAAATAAAAAAAAATTCAGCATCAAAATTCGACGCGATATGAAAAAAATTTCATACGAATATGATGTTAATGAGGTTGACTAGAAAAGGGCAATAACTGTCGCTCATGGTTATTTTTATCTTCTTTTGTTTTGATTTGTGCAAGACAAAAGTAGACCTGGTATTGTGAATAAAAGTTACAGCTTTTGTAAAACGTGATTGACTTCCCTGCGGTGTGTAAGCAAGGAATAACAGGTAGTACATCACCCTGCAATTACTGTTTTTTCTCGGGGTTGTTTTTAGAAGTCCAAGTTCAAGAAGAGCATCGCTATTATGGGAGAAAACGTCAATACCACTCAACCATATACTGACCTATTCATTACACGTTAGCGGCGAGTTAATGGCTTCAACAGATATAACACCCGTGAAACGTGACGGGGAATAAAGCAGCAGATTAAACCTTTATTACATTGAATGATAGATTAACAACTAAAGTACAACCAGTAAAGCTATTTTCCAGACTACGACCACTCTGAAATATGTAAATAAATAACGTTTGGCCCAATGATTAGGTGTTTGTCCAGTTGTACACTCTGTCTGGTGCAAATGAAATATAATAGGATAAAATACGTATAGCATGCCTATATTAAGACAGGTATAGGATACATATTGACATTACTTATCAACATATATGTAGTAATACCACGGCGAATTCCGGTAATAACCTTAGAAAATATTAACCCCAAATTATTATATTTATATTTAATCATCAACTTTGTAATACCGGTACTAGTAATATTTAATAGTATTACAAATACCATAGTCGAAAACTTGACGATCTCTTATATTCTCACGACAAACTTCCCCCAAACGCCGTGGGCATGTACTACCACCAGTACCCTATCACGTGACTCGTTCAGTTTCTTCATCCGCTGCTAATGAGAAGACTGTTTGAAAAAACAACCTCGAATAACAGACTGGACTGTTATTCGATTAATAAGACAGCTATCATCCCCAAAGTCAATGGGCATAGACTAACACCCTACCATGTGATAGATTTAATTATTTCCTCCAACCGTTGGGGGCGCTGTGTGAATAACGGACTAGAAAAACAAACAGGAACTGTTGTTCGAATAATAATAGAACTAGGATCTCCAATCTAAGTGGTCATGAATTACGACCAAAACCCTAGCACACGACACATTTATTTCATTCATCCAACGATAGGGGGCGCTGGTTGAAAAAAATACTGGACTGTTATTCGATTAATAATACAACTAGGATCTCAAAACTTGATCGGCGTTGACTACGAGCAAAACCCTATCCCGGGACGTATTCTAAATAACTAAATGTGTCACGTGACAGGGTAGTGGTCGTGGTCCATGTCCACCTAGTTAGGAGATCCTTGCTGAATTTTTAATCAAATAAGAGTCCTGTTTGTTATTCGAGTCTTTTAATTACAGCACCCCCTTGCGGTGGATGAAGAAATTAAATGTTTCACGGAATAGGGTATTGGTCGTTTTCTTTGTCCTCTATTAACCGAATTACCGTACTGTCCCCCAAATCTTCCCCCTCCCCCTTGCCCTCAACCTTCCCCGGAAAAAGCAACAATGATGTAACGTGGTCCAGTTTTCAGTGTAGTAGGCCACACGTGCCTCGAGTTTGGCTACGAACTTACAGACCAAATTATCACAAATAATTGCATGGTAGATAGCGTGTAATGCAATAACCAGAGCTTCGCAGATGATATGAGATGAAATGTTTAACTGGTCTTTGCTAGATATGTTTGGTAAAGATATATGCGTAAACGTGTTTGTGTTTATCTCTTTGTTTACATTCATTGTAGGTGGTTGTTTGTATGTATGTATTAACAAATATATTCTCGAGACAAACAAATGTTTTATGCTATTTGAATATATACGTACCCAGTGAAAGCGAGCGAATCGTTCTTTCTCTGCATTCAAAATGAGTACATATTTTGTATTAAGAAAATCACCAGAATGATACAAGAATTTCCAGTAATTGTTTCTTGCTAGATGACCTCTCAGGTATGTGTGTAAGTGTATAAAGTCGACCAAATACGATACATACTATAAACAGAGCCACCCGTTTAATGTTAGTGTAACTAAGCAACGGGTCAGCTGATATTTACTATGCCAAAATACGATGCATACTATAAAGAGAGCCACCCGTTTAATGTTAGTGTAACTAAGCAACGGGTCAGCTGATATTTAATATCCCCAAATAGGCGTACGACACACACTATAAAGAGAGCCACCCGTTTAATGTTAGTATAATTATGAATCAACGGGTCACATGAGATTTCATTTTCTTAAATACCAAACACACTGAAAAAAAAAAGAGTCACCAGATTAATGATAGTTCACCCGAGATTCAATATTTTCCACAGACCATGCATAATGTAAAAAGCGGGGGGGGGGGGGGGGGGGGGGGGGGGGGGGGGGGGGGGGGGGGGGGGGGGGGGGGGGGGGGGGGGGGGG
>JAVFBX010182992.1:0-14274 GCA_034783855.1 Mopalia kennerleyi
CTGATGTCATTTCATGTCAAATCACGTGGAATCTCGCGAGATTTTGTTGCCACCTCGTGGAGAATACCGAGGTTGCCGTAGCCGGGCCGGTATTACTATATGTAGTTCAAGTTTGGACCTTTGCGGGCTTGTTTTCGTTTTCTCGATATCGGTCTTCGTTTAAGAAAATACCCTAGGGGTATTACTAAAACGAAGACCAGAAACCGATGGCAGCGAGGCTCTGCAAGGGGCTGATTCGCTTATTGCTTCGGGTTTTGGGTCTTCGCTTTAGTTACACCCTGTGTTTGTATCTATTACAATTAAGAGAGATATAGATTCATAAAATACACATGTCTCACATCTGTGTGAAATAGATTTGCCCAAATTTTCGCAATAATGTTTGGCTCTCTGTTTTATTTACATATTTGTAATCAAGAGTATCCTAGCTGACCACAATTGTGTACAATATATATATATATATAATGCTCAGATCTAGACTGCTCGACAGACGCAATAGGCTATGAAAAACGATTTTCAGTAAAATAAAACCATCGGGACGGCTCGGGCTATGCATACATGTACGAATACATAAACTGTACTGGTCAAGGTGAAAATGACTGTATTTGCCATTCTCTGCCCTTAACCACTACCAAAATACTTGTATAGTGTATATGCATCCAATTTGGCTGAGATTTTGTTCCCGTAAAAAGGGAGATTGGAGTCATACTGCACCCCACGTTGTGTAGACTGCGTTGATGTGTGATCTGTCTGCCAGTCTATTCCGTTATACATCTGACGTAACACCATTGGGGTGTTTAGCTTCGAACAGTTGTCCAACCGTCCTGACAGGCACAGTGGAAATTTTAAGCTTGACACCAGATCATAGGTGAAATAGATGATTCGGTCATCGATACATACTAACAAAAAGGGATTCATTTACATGCTGTGTAAGAAAGGCTAAATAAAATATTTAGCCACAGACGGCTACTCCAGCTAAAGTGTAATCGATAAACATATGAATGCCAAGATTTAACTTGCACTGCAGCGTGCAGCTTTATATTTATAGTTTTGTTAACAGTAGATTTGAAATGGTCAATCTTTGACTTAATTGGAATGTGTGTGTATCGTTCATATTATAGCGTAGGGGTAGCGGTGATATAATGAAGGCCATGTCTTTTTCTCCATCCATCAAATCCTCTCATACATTCGATCTTGCGTATTAATGTGTAGAAATTATACTGGACATAACGATTGGGCCTAACGTTTCCTAACTTTTAATAAGCCGAGATGGGTGTGGCCAGGATGGTTCGGTATTCCTGAAACTTGACTTCCCTGACACATCATTGGTATGACACGGTTATGCAGATAACCATCGTCGCAAGAAAACATTTATGCATTAATTATATATATGAAATCACTTGCCAAATACGTTGATAATTCTAGTCAGTTGATACCGGACCACCTCTAATAAAATTTTAATCATAGTATTTTCATTTTAAAAATTGGTTCTATACGGACAATGTCAGTAATAGCGAAAGAGGTTTCAGGCAGCGTCTTAGGTGTCTTGCAATAAACAATAACAGTATTTGAACAGTACTATAAAGCCACAAGCCAAAAGATGTTGAAATCCTCGCCTTATGTCAGACGACTGGGTACACAACTTGACACAAGGTGATAAAATCAGTGTTTGAAGCTCAAGTTTATTGAATAATTAGAACAAGCACAGAAACTTTAGACGAACAAGACATCTAGTGTCGATCTTCCTTAGAACAGTAACCAAGACACAATCGCACAAAATCCCAAAAAGGCACTGGCATTTGACGCAGTAATATGTGGACAATCGTCCCAAAGACGGTTTTGGAATATATATAAAGAGAGGCCTGCATTTGTTGTCTTTTGTCTGCACTTATGAAAATATATAAATAACATTGCATTATCTATACAAAAAGCACAATGATAACTCTAATGATATGTAGAAAAAGGTCGTATTTGATTTACAAATTACAGAGATAGGTCGTATATATATATGCTGTATAGATCAAAATAATAATATAACAATTATTGCTTCAACACGATAAATTAATAGAACCTCTTAATATAATGGTGAGTTTTTAAAATACGTGGTATGAATGTGATAACAAAAAAAACCTAAATACATTTTATTAAATACAGGTAAATAAAATAATGGAATGATGAATTATTTACTGTCTCATTCATGACATACTATTTCTGTATTATTCCAAAACACAAAGGTTATTGTGATTTAAAGCTTAGATAGATAACAACGATACCCGGCATTTGTTTGCTAAGTAATAGAGACAATCTATTCGTATCATAATATACCGGTCAATATATAATACACATCATACTAACATCTCGCTTAAAACTAAATAAAATGTACGTAATACGCCTAAATATATGCCACTAAATACATTACAAATGCTACATTTATTTAATAAAACTTAATGACATTTGTTTCATATTATGATATTATCAACTGAAATCGCTTTCACTTCGGCGCTAATAAAATCACAATAAAAACAAATGTCCCTCGTTAGCATGCTTTTAGATAACGTACTATTTAAGGATATTTGTTAAACAATATGACATATTTCTATTGATCATTAACACTTCAATACACTTCGTCATTATATGTAGATAAAGCCCCTTCACTTATGATTTAAATACGTTTATAAATTCATTTTTTTCAATCATCACATACATACCCTTCCTAACTGTAGTGCTGAGACCGTATTTGACATTACAAGACAACAAAATGCGAAACAGATGTATATATGTTACGTTTGAATAAAGTTTAATCTAACGACAACTCTAACTACA
This sequence comes from Mopalia kennerleyi, assembly GCA_034783855.1. Classification (NCBI taxonomy): domain Eukaryota; kingdom Metazoa; phylum Mollusca; class Polyplacophora; order Chitonida; family Mopaliidae; genus Mopalia; species Mopalia kennerleyi. The sequence continues at coordinate 2,821 of JAVFBX010182992.1, forward strand.
AACCCAACATATCAGCAAACAGGCGAGTATATTAGGCCAAATAATACTTCACAAGCAGTAACACGTGCCAGTTATAACTCTGGTGCTCATAATGACAGTCATCGCCAATGATTTAAAGTGATGAAGTTTTCTCATATGCACTTATTCGTTCCCGATGACCAGTAACTGGCGGTGAGCCAGAGTGGTAAATTGTGAGTGAATCGTGGCTTGGTCCTGTAAATAAAAGAAGAATTAAACAAATTATCACCGAATGCTGTTCCATTCGCATGAAACTGTTAATTAGTGGCTGATGTCAACACTGGGGTTTGCTGTACGTGTGCATTGATTGATAACAGAAACCATTAACCTCACTGCGGTATAGATTATTGTGTTAAACACAAGTCTAATTAGTTTTGGGCACATCTTCAAGCCGTGCAAAATTAGTTTGAATCTATCTTAATAAAATGTATTGTGTCGGACGGTTTTTTCCATGGTGTATTCACAGATAAAGAGGCAACATGCAACCGATGTATTTGGGGTGTCTTGGTATAACGTCCCACATCTGTCCTGTTCTGGCGCTGTTTATTACCAGTGTCGTCTAGACGTATTTCTTTCGCCCATTGAGCTGGCAAGCCGTCATGTGAGTGAAACGACATTTAGTTTGCCGCTAAACTCCATCAAACTAACTCTTTTAGGTACATATTTGCCTATATCATTTTAATCAATGTGGAGGAAAATTTCGAGCGTTATGCACACTCACCTCCTATATAACGACCCCCACTCCTGTACATATTGTGATGAAAATACTCTCTACCAACATTTTTTGGGCTATTTTCTACATGTGTGACAATCTATGAAATTGTTTTATGACTTACTGCAGACTCTTGTTATTCACTTACTGCAGCTGTCAAATTCTCAACAATCACAACGCCGCAGTTTTGCTGCTCTAACATCGCCTGGGCACATTTCGATAAGCTGACTTTGATGAGTGAACTTTATTAGTTGGTGTAAATTATTGGAAGGACTTACATTAGCCTGGGGAATCTCTGAAACTACTGTATGTAACTGAAGTTTGATTCTGATGACAATAATCTTCGCCGCTGGCCGCCATCTTTGTTTTTGTTTATAACATGGGACCATGCACAAACATTTATTATTTATACTTTGGAGACCAAACAAAAGTGTTTTATTATATTCAAAGCTACTTGTTGTGTAGCTAATATTTTTTCATCCATTAAATATAACTTATTGTGGCCTCAAGCAATTAAACGAACAACAATTAAATGGGACTATTTTACTGTGGACTGCTTCACCAGAGGTCGCCACCAGGTGGCGCTTACCAGAATGTCAGCGAGCGAATATTCAGAATATAAGTTTTGACACAGCTAGGATTCTTCAGTTAGACCCGAGCTAACCCAGACGACAGATCTAACTCTAACAGGGCAGTACAGGTTCTGATAATAAAAATGTACTTAAAAAAATACCTGATAAGGAGTAAATTGATGTTGGAGCCCTATTTGATGAATTATTTAGAAGTAAATCCTGGTAAAGAAATCCACCCCATATTTTTATGGGGTCAACACCCCATATTTTTACGGGGTTATTCAATCAGATAGGCCTACTACCCCATATTTTTATGGGTACATAATTAGATGTACCAAACAAAAGTAAGTCAACCACTTAATGTGATCAAGTTCTCAATAAAAGATGACCAAATAAATTGAGTGCCTGTCAATTAAAAAACCATCAGATTGATTGCTTAGTGTTTTACACCACATTCAGCTATGCTGTGGCGTGAACATTGATAAATTAGTTTATTTTATATTTATATTTTATAATTGCAATTAGCATAACTTTTTAAGAATAACTCCAATCAGTAGCAACCTTGGTCTTAAACATCAAAAAGAGAAAGAAAATAAACTAATTAGGGCATACATAAGTGTTAAAAATTCCAAATATATCAATATATAATATTGTTCAAATTTGGATGTAAAAATTGTAAATATTGTGTTAAAAATTCTGTCAATTTTAAGTTATTTACAATGATTCATAAAAATCTACCGATAACTTAAAGAAGAAACAAACGCCAAACAAAATAAATTTAAAATTTACATTCGTTTGAGAATAGTATGCCGATAGTACATACTTTAGGTGTCTAGGTGTACATTCAGGATGTCGGCAATGAAAACATTGGTTTGATATCCATATTGAAATGGACCATTCCAAAAACTTTCCAACGGCATGTCCAATCCCTGCCATGTTCATCGTCGGCATGTAGCCAACAAACGTGGAAAGTTTAATTGAGTGTTTGACACATATATAGATAAAAACCCATTAACAAGTACATCAGATATTTGTTTCATATCTCCACGTGGGAGATATAGCTTTCCTACGCTCTGATTGGTCACTTTCTGTCCATAGAAACTATTCCATAAAAGGCTACGCCCTACTCAGACTAGATTATTTTACTACTTGTAAATGCCGTCTGCACAGTTCCAAAGCAACCATGGCTGACCTGCAGTTTGACGATCCCAGGTCATATCAGTGACAATAATGAACCTTTGGCATTCGTCTACGTGTTCGTGTAATATAATCCCCAATTAACTTATGACAGGAAATTTAACACTTCTTTCGTTTTCCATCTGTCTTACGATCCATTCAAACTGTTTTAATCATGTACTGAAAGAGTGCAACGTTGGTCACGAACACTCCGATGCGTTTGAAAGCCTTCAAATGTGAATATAATGCATTCTAATACGGGTCAAGAATAACTGTTCACATTGACTCGAATAAAAGTATTTTCTATCATATTTCAGTTAAGTGCATATTGCATTTCAATCGGCACTGTTTTTTGTTACGCTGGTGCTGTTCACTCTGGTGAACGCTTTACACTGACCCAGATTTGGATGTACCAATGCACACTCCTCGCATCTCGATTGCTAAGCAGAAATATCTATTGATTTCGTCTGCAGTCGTGTATCAGTGGTTAGCGTGCACACTTACGTATCCTACTTCGATGTACCGTTCACGGGATCGAGTCCTTCTGTCGACCCTCATTTATATGAGTGAGTCACACGATGTGTCTACGGCAATCACGGGTGTGGATTTATTGGAGGTGACCTCCCGGTTTTCCACCGTAAGGAATAGTGTGAAGTCGACAGTCGTCATAGAAGTGAAATAACCTTGAGTACGACGTTTGACCCAATAAAACAAATAACAATCTGATTTCCGATCAAAATTACTACAAAAGCATTTATGGGATGAATAGAACTTCAAATTGATTACCGGATATCAGATTGATAGAACTCGGGTACTAATTGTCATTTAACCGTTCACGGGATCGAGACCGTGTGTCGACCCTCAGGTATATGCGTTAGTCACAAGATATGGCTCCGACAATCGCGGGGATGGTTTTTACGAGGTTTCCTCCAGGTTTTCCACAATAATAGGGCAATGAACAGTGTGAAATGGACAAGCCGTCGTCATATGAGTGAAATACCCTTGTGAACCCTAATCAAATAAAACACAGCATACCTTAGCACTTTTTATAAACACCTTTTCACAGCATGCATCAGCGCTTTCTATACATACCCGTTTCAAAGCATCCTCGCTAGCTCTGAGTTCGATTACCATCTGCAATGTACTCTCCTGTACAACCATGCACTTCACACCATACCACCCAAAGACCGGTTTGCCAACGAGACCTCAGACATGTTTGCATCTCTCTAGCAATTGTACAGACTAATGTCCACGTAAGCCTGTGCAACGTACTAGAATAAGTAATAAAGTAGTGTTTGTACCCTTTCAGGCTGCAGTTTATCTGTTTGTTTTGACTTTGTATTCGGTAGCTAATAAACTGTGTCAAGTACTAACCCTGACTGAGTGTCATACAAAGTTAGTTAGTTTTTGTAACTATTTGCGTTTTCTGGACTCTTAAGGACTGATTTACCCCAGTGCTGGATTATATCATGCTGCTCGCCAAACCAACATGGATATTCTATTTTGCTCCAATCTTAAAGCTATCAAATGCATGAATTGTTCTTAATGTCATAGCACTAAGCTTGTTACAGTTGCTGTCTGAGTTGAGAAGCTGGTGGTTAGCCCTAGACATGGTATGGACACATGCACTATTAATGAAGAATCGTAATATGTGTGTTTGTGTACTTTATTAAACGAGATTACTTTATAATAATGTATCCATTACCAATTTGAAATCCTATGTCCGACAGTAATTGTAATGGCCTGGATTAAAACATTTGGCTTGTTAAAGATGTTTTCGTCTATGGCATACATCTAGCCTATATGTCTCTTTCATCACATATTGGTTGAAAACAAAGTCGTACGCATGTCTGGTTGCGGTAGTATTTTAGTACTTCGTCTTACATCCGACTCGACCATGAAGAGACCATTGCTTCTCTAAGAGGTCGGTAGTAATTACGTTGCGGACCATTTATGCTGTCTAAATGAAAGATATACTGCCATTAAATAGCTAATTAGTGCACAAACAGGATCAGTGAATCGCCAGCATATATATTTCGTTTGGTGGACGCTGTCAAACCCATTACCGGAGAAGACAGAGTTGGACTAATGCACCAGATCTTTTAATGGGAGAGAATATTTGTCGGGGTAGAGCATTTATTATGTGTACATCAGTCAATGATTAGCATGTCTTACGGTTGGCTATTTCGAATCTGTATTAGATCGTGCGATTAAATGATTCTTACTTATATTTTGCTGATACCAATAACGTAGAATAAAACATCTAAATCAGGCAGTAATCGAAGGGTTGACTTTGTTTATCTGTCCAACTACACGATAGACACTTTGTGGTGAGGTAGTCTTTGGTACATATAGGACGGAATTAAAATTCAGTTACACAAAAATGACACAAATACATGATTAGTTGATTGAAAACTTTGTTTGCTCTACATTCTCGCGAGATTTAACCTGGCCGAGATGTCCGAGGACACGCTATGCGTAATTGCCAGCCACCTTGTATTCCGCCATTGAGACTTGGTGGCAAAGCTTGTTATACAGGGCGTTATAGCACTTTAAATCGGATTGGAATCAACACTATATGTACATCTGTATTAACTATCTATGGAACTTTTGTTTTTGAAATAAATTAATTTTATTATTTATTAATATTAAATGTTGAGTTTATCAAGACTGAATATTATTTTATGACTTTTTTTTTGCCAAGGGTAACTTTAATATTAGTGTCTTCTGAAATAGGCAGGCTGAAGTCAGACCCGAGTTCATTGAGTCTTTTGTTCGTTTCTATAACGAAACACTCGAGTTTAATTTATTATACATATTTATATATTTTTTCAAAATACGTAAACAAATTTTCAACATATAAGAAATTCTTTTACACATAAATAAAATAAAACACAAAAAATTAACTATTTAACATATGCGAAATGAACTTTTATTTTACAAATGTACAAAATGTTATATATAGGTAATTGAGCGCAGACTGCCAAAAGTGGAACACTCGCAAATATTAACAGCCAACAACGGCTGAAACACAAAACCATACATTCTGATTCTGAAAAATTACAATTACTGTGACAGATAAAGAGTAAATATTACATTGTATATCAGACGACGGGTTTATTCTTATTTAGTATTTTTGCTGTAGTCTACATCATTTTATTTTCCCGACGAATCAGACGTAGTAACGCTCACTGCAGATTACCGTTAGGGTTTATTTTACATATGTCGAATTCTTTTTCACATATGTTAAATAATTTTTCACGTAAGTGAAATTCTTCTCAACATTTGTAAAATTAATGATGAAATTTACATAATTGAAAAAGGAAAACTTATTTTCCACATATGTAGAATTCGCGTTACACGTATGGGAATTTTTTTCCACATATGTAAAATAAAGTTACTTATTGACATATGTGAAAAACAATTTCGCATATGTGAAAAATAATTCAACACATGTAGAATAAAGGTAGAAATGATAAAACTGCTTGCCACAGACATGGGTAGTTGTCGTGAAATCCTAAAAATATTCGTTTATTTTATGTTTAAGGATAGGCTTTCAAGGAAGACGATGGAGAGATCCGATGTACACATTGTAGAAAGTTGGGAAAATGGTACAAATGAAGTAAGTCGTATTGTGGAATTAGTATTTATGTATGGATTTTTTAATTCCGGGCCCCGTGGGGTAGCGGGTTGTCCAATCCTGCAGAATTCTCTCCCGGCTTCCTCGGTCTATCGTAATAGGCAAGAAAAGAGGAGGTTTCTGTTACCCTGGTGTTCTCAGAGCAAAAGGGGAACAGGAAGCTGATCTGTTGGTACGTTTTGTATTTGTCTCTGTCGTCATATAAGTGAAATACCCTTGAGTACGACGTTAGACACCAATCAAACAAACAAACAAACAATCTAATTCCGGATTAGTTCTAAGACACTTTTCTTTCCGAATGGCAAACTCTGAATGGCATCATGAGTGCAAAATACTGTGAAATATCCATCAGTCGGCGGCATAACAAATGCACTGTATATTCCAATACACTTTTGGGAAGGTGGTGCATGCCGAGTATTGGTTTATGAGCTTAACCGATCTTGTAACAAGGTACAGTAGAGATCTCCTGGGGATATCAATCTTGCTTCAGAAAGAGTGGTCGATCTGATGTAGATTTTTTTAATTATTCGTTCTGATGCCAGAGAGGCTATCTTCGAAGCAACATCTCTCTGAAGCCATGCAGTAGTGGCAAAACAATTATAAATCCCACAGAAACAAATCGTAAAACTATCTAATAGGTGTGTCGTTACGATCGACTGTATAATAATCAAATCTTCTTTTCAATAACAGTTTTGTCACATTCTGCAAATTAGACTGGACGTAGTTCAACAATGACTTGACAATAATGTCAGTTTATTTCTTCCCCTAACAAGACAGATATCAAGAATAATGCCGTAGACATTAGGAATCAAGTCATCGTGTCGTTTGTTTGATTTGCAGGAACAAAGAACCAAAATCACTTATATTTGCAACACAAATGTGGATCAGGCCACGAATAAATGATTAGTTAACACTTCCAGAAATACCAAAGGTTGGTAACAATGATTTTTGTTCACCAGACAAGTGAAGTGAAAAGATCAATAGATCGCATATGTGACTTTTGTATTTTACAGCCAGATACGCTCATATTCTGATCTGCTACAACCAATGGCGAATACTGTCCATTCAGAGGACTTCTCATGTACCAACCATATCTCCTTCTGAGGCCCGTTTTACAAAACCATCTTAGCTTGCGTGAAACGTAGTTACCAAGACCACCATTGTGTTGGCATGACAGTGACGTTAAACGTCAGTTATTATCGCTTTGTGAAGCGAGTTCCAGATACAAGACACAACGTTCTGCCCCACACTGTATAACCGTCATGGATAGTTCATGTGTGGATTTTGTTGAGTAAGTTCATTTCGCTCACATGAGGTGTGCCAGTCCGTTAGTTGGCGACAATTTAAATCAACTTTTGACACTCAGTGGCTATGTCATATACACACTTCGGTATGTTTAATCTCATTTTGAGCTCGGAAAAGGCTTCAACAATTATATAGCTTTTAAGATAAAACAAGTAATGGAACTGCCATGGTGTTAGTATTACACAATGTACATCATTTCTCATTGTTATATGTCTTGTACCGTTTTCCATTATTCAGAAAGAAATATTATTTTGACAGGGAATCAAAACTGTTTTCATAGTACTTGATGGTTGTGTCTATAATCATTAACGAAAATAATAAAATTGTATTGTAGAGAAAGAAGATTTGGCTTGAGTGAAATTGGGTCTCTGTCTAACAATTATATATACGGAAAGGAAATAATCCTGATTCACGACATACAATCTGGCTACGTATACTGTGCATAACACCCAACATATTTTGAAGAAACTGAAGGAAACACCTTTTAATTATTTCGCTCCGTGTGTGTTTAGGAGGAGGAAGCATTGAACATCGACACGTCGTCATATAAGTGAAATATCCTTAAGTACGACGTTAAACCCCAATCAAACAAACAAATCAGCTAAACACCAGTGATACAAGAACTTTCATATCCACACAAACGCAATTCTCTAAAGTACTTCCTTCCGACAGAAAAAAACACACCGTTTAAACCTGCCCGCGGCTGTGGCGTAGTGGTTAGCGAGCGAGCTTTCTAACGTCTACTTCGATTTACCGTTCACAGGATCGAGTCCGTATGTCGACCCTGGCAAGGAACAGTGTGAAAAGACTATCCGTCGTCATATAAGTGAAATACCCTTGAGTACGACGTTAAATCCCAATAAAACAAACAAACAAACCGTTTAAACCTTCCAAAAACAGATAAACAAATAAAATAAAAAATATAATCTAGCCCGAAGGATCGCCCTTCCAAGGTCACAAGTTACGCTGTTCAAATGTTTAGGTTTCAACAGCCAATAAATGTGGAAAAGGTTGGTCCCCATCTCCTAAGCCATCAGCAAGTAAATGCCTTGAAGGAAACGGTTGCTCTCGCAAACCGCTTTGATACCTTGAATTGAATGGAGGTAGACATCAGGTCTCCTTCCTCTACATCTGGTCCACCTCCACCTACTCCAGGGCAGCCCAGTGGCAAACACCCTCAGTTAAAAGCAAACAAAGCACATAGTGCTGGCGGCTCGCCAACACGTAAAACCTGAGATTTATACAGTTATGTATGTCCTCGTCAGTTCAATTTATTTATCTTTTTGATGTCATCGACAAGGGCGCTACTGATTTGCATTATCTTTAAATATAACAGAATTTGACTGGTTGTCGTTAAACACTAATCAATCAATCCAGTTATTTCGAGATGTCCAAAGCCTGATAGTTCACAGTTATAAAATATCCAAGAATGTAAATGTAACGGATGAATGTATCTATTGATTATATTCTCTTATTTTTATCATAATGTAAAGCAAACAAAATAGTTTGATTGACAGAGATTGTGGAATATATTAATTGTTACACTGTACGGAGATATTCCTTTTTGATCGCTTGGGCAGCTCTCGGGACATCCGTTCTATAAGACACGCCTTGACAGCACTGGACTCCCCTTATTTGGAAGACGCAATCGCCCGGCCGTGGGAGATTCTTAAAATACTTCGTTTAAGCCGGCGGATATGTTATAATAACTGTTCAGTAAAACGTAAAAAATATAAGGTACATGGAAATGTTTATCTTTTTGCATATATAAATATTTTAACCATATGTTATTGTATTTGTCTGTTTGTACAGGTAAACTACCATTAGTATTATTGTAATAAAAAAACAGACGACTTGGTCAATTCAACTCACCGAGTTCTTGTTACTTCTTCTTGGACCGTTATATAAATCTATACCATTAACTTGATGTTATTTGATTTTTTGTCAAGGCCAACGAAATTATATTCCCTGAAGGTTTCACTAGTAATATGAAATCAACGTGTTATTTCAATTCTAGATAGAAATAATAAAATTGGGTCAGAGTGGAAAGTGTTCGCCTACGGATAATCCTTACTTTTGTTTTAACCGTACACATTAATTTGTCAAGTTTGACAATACTGTTCAAAACCTGTTAAAGGTTATTTCATATCAGCTTGGTTTAAAAACAGAGGCCTTTAAGTGGCGTTCAGTAATGCTTTTAATGTCATAGACGGAGAGATGTATGTGAATGGGTCATGGGTCAGGACATTTACCCGAACAGTGGCCATTAAGTTTTGCAATTCGTTTTGACCTGTAGAAACGTGAATAATGCAAACGGCACCTCTCCAGTGCTCGATTGAAGTATGCACACAGTTTGATTAAACACATTAACGGTTCTAGAGATAGCCTTGGAAATTGACATATGACACACATTTATATCTGACCTGAACAATTTCAATATGCAAATTTGCGACTGATGGACTATAAAACGGAACACTTTAATACCATTGATTGTTTCGTGACTTTGCGAATGTTTATCAACATCATTTATATAACTCTGATATAACATTATAGAGCGTTTTTCAATAGCCAGCACGCCCTAGAATGTCTGGATAAAAGAATCGGGTTATTTGGATACGAATCGAACAGCATGGACAACGTTCGGTACGATCTACATGTACGTTAATTATGGGGAGTATTCAAATGTATGCATAATGAATACATTCATAAACATGTAACTACACTTCAGTACTAATTTAAGCAAAATAATACTGAAATTCTCAAAGATAAATGTCAATGAATTGTTTATAAATGCGCGAATATTTGAAATTAAACCTTGATCTGTGGAACCCATATATCTGTCTCAGTTGTAACACATGCATTAAGTTACGGTTTGGACAAGCTTTCTTGGCTGTCAAAAACAGATAATAAACATAGGTAACATCTTCATTTCAATAATTGCATAAAGTTAGTAGACCTACAGTGATTGGGCTATATGATATAGAAGTATTCCAGCAGCAAAACATAGAATGATAATTCCATTGATTTTATGTTAACGGTGATTTGTTTTTACATTAACCTCTTTTTATAGTTACCCGAGTGATACAATGTTGAAAAAATATAATAATAATATAAAACATGCAGTTCTATCGCGGGACAAATAAAACCATTATAGGATCCCAGTTTCGCACACAATTAGACTTCATTGTTATCAGTGCATAATCGTCAGACTTATACTATTTCGGAGACGAGAATATTTTAACAACTATGGAAGCTTATTTAAATCGTATTACAATGTAGGTCGAATAATTTACTCTGTATTTGCATTGTTAAATCAGCACGTCTAACTATTGACAGTACAAGATTCAGACAAACATTCGCGCATTTTTTAACATTTCATTGGCAGGTAATTCAAAATGGACGGACAGACATAGCAAAAAGCACCAGTTCAGGACCTGATTAATGTCTATAACAAGTTTCGTGGAGAAATATTTTACGGTTTTCGAGTTCTGCTCCGGAAACGAAACTAGGATGGACAGACATAACAAAAGGCACCAGTTCAGGACCTGATAAATGTGTATAGCAAGTTTCGTGGAGAAATATTTTACGGTTTTCGAGTTCTGCTCCGCAAACGAAACTCGGATAGACAGACGGGCAGACATAGCAAAAGGCACCAGTTCAGGACCTGATTAATGTCTATAGCAAGTTTCCTGGAGAAATATTTTACGGTTTTCGAGTTCTGGTCCGGAAACGAAACTCGGACGGACAGATGGACAGACAGCACCCAATCCTATATCCCCCACCCACTTCGTGGCGGGGGATAATACTCATCGCCACACTGTTGTAAAGCGTAAATACAAGTGTATGAATGTTTCAATCGTGTTTACATCCGAAAACTTTATACCATTATTGGTGTAAATCGCATCACATTGTTCACGAACAATTTATTCTCTTATTAAATCCCTTAGAACAATGGCCGCCGGGGGGGGGGGGGGGGGGGGGGGGGGGGGGGGGGGGGGGGGGGGGGGGGGGGGGGGGGGGGGGGGGGGGGG
>JAVFBX010183003.1:0-14270 GCA_034783855.1 Mopalia kennerleyi
TAAAGGGAAACAAAGCTTATCTGTTTGTACGTTTTATTTTTGTCGCCGTCGTCATATAAGTGAAATACCCTTGAGTATGACGTTAAACACCAATCAAACAAACAAAAACAAACCAAAGAAACAGATCCAGTACCAATTTGCCTCCAGACACTCTTCAAAAGTTCCGGTTTTAAGTTGTTGGCGAATGAACAAAAACTGGTTATTTTGTAACTGAACTGAATTATGCATTATTGAAATGGGACCACACTGAGCACAGAGTGGCTTCAGTATTTGCTTATACTGTACATGTTCATTTGGCAGCTTCGCTTTATATGCATGTTACCTTTTATAAGGCGCTCATTGTAGTGCTTCAACAACACTGCCTTGTCTTTTTTTCAAGTCAAGAGCTGTAACTGCTCATCACATATTATTGCTTAATTATAGTTGGTGATAAACACTTTTGGAAAAAATTATTGTTGGATATTTATTCATGTACCCTTAAAATCTTAAATGCATTCTACATAGCTATTTAAACATGTAAATTCACATTTCTTATCATACATGTACTTCATGTCAAATGTACAAGTCATTATTACAAAATACACTTTGTATTGTCTGGATATCAGCTGTTCCCAAACACAAACTATAAAATGTTTAAATATTTTTTAAAATGATGTATCCTAGCCAAGCCAGGAACAGGTGCTCCTAATCTTCCAAAGATAAGGGCCAAAATGTTTCTTTAATAATTATTCCTTTTTCACCCTTTCCTTGCGTGTTGATAAAAGGGGCCAACATCTCATTAGATGATCAAGCCCCGTGGGGGAGCGGGTTGGCCAGTCCTGCAGAATACTCCCTCGGCTTCCTCGTAAGAGGTGAGAAAAGAGGAGCTTTCTTTTGCCCTGGTGTTCTTAGAGCTAAAGGAAACAGGAAGCTGATCTGTTTGTACGCTTTATTTTTGTCTCCGTCATATAAGTGAAATACCCTTGAGTACGACGTTAAACACCAATCAAACAAACAAACATTAGATGATCAATGAAATACTCAGCCAACCAGAAGTCAGTCCCTCTCATATGAAATATATATTTCCTCCCTTCAGTAACCTTCCAAACATAAGTACATGTATGTGATCACTTCATGTTGCTTGCACATGCTCTCAAATTAGGAAGCGTATTCAATATGCGTTATAATCTCATCCTTTGTTTTAGAATTTGTCAGTTTGGTTTTGGATAGATCTGGAAATCTTTAATCTGATAGGCTGAGTCAAAGGGGATGCAAGATAAAACAATACCTTCTTTTATCTTGCCATTATTTATTTGCCTGGGATGTCAGGGGTGATTTCATTCACCTAATATAAAGCTGACACTTACTCCTAAAATGATTAAACCGATATACATGTAGGGTAAAACATGACTTCAAGCAATCAAGGTGAAAATTAGACCATTACCTCTCTGACATTCTTGTCTTGGGTGTAAATAAATGTCAAACTTCTGTCTACCACAATGCTTTCTCATGCTCTGTTATAATGAAGTATCTTAACCCTAGCCATTCAAATAGGTGGTTGTTGGCAGCTTTTGGTTGCCCTGGTGCTCTCTGCGCAGTAAAGAAATCTGGCCTGCCTGATGGTGGGGCTATAAAACAGTTCTATTCCTGAACTGATCAATTTTCAGATACTGTTAAAGTGAAACTTTTGCGACTTTTCTTGCTATTTCAAATCCCAAGATAAGACTTTCTAAGTCAGAAAAAAATCAATAATGTTTAAATAGAAGAGAAATCTACACCTGGGACAGTTTTAACATGCACAGCCATGTGTAACCGCAGGCATGTATGCTCGATCAATGTAGTCTTTACAATACCAACACTAGTCTGACAAAACGTTTCAGCGAAAATGGAGCTTCCATTTTGGTTCCAAAGCGGCCCTGAAAGACCAGTTCACAGTGTGGTTATGACTACATTCTTGCAGATACACACATGCAGGCTTAAAAGGGGAAAACCTGTATATGAGTTTATCAAAGTTGACTTAAACCCTGCCACATTAAACCTATATACAAACAATGTGGATAGTTAAGGTCCATGAAAAACTGAGAAACGGCATGTCTGTTATTCTGTAGGGCACTCTTTCATGAAACTTCGATGTCACAATTTTTATCATAAATAACTCTAACTTATGTAAGGTTAACATGGAGCACATCATTTGCATTACATGTTTGTCTTGCGAACTCTCATGAAAATGTGCCCAGGACTTGAAAACAGTCGACATCATATTGATAAAGACAATGATGATTGTAACTGATCATTACTAGAAATGCTAATATGTTACACGTTAAACATGAAATTCAGCAGAACGAAGTCACGACTTAACGGAACTTAGGTGGTGATTCCATTAAGTCAGTGCTCTGATGTTATTGTTGTGTTCTGTGTAGTGTGTAGATTGCATCTGTGATTATGAACTCTGACAGTTTTTCAGCTCTTCCTTTCTTGACATGCGGTTGCTAATTAGGGAAGAAACAGTATGAAGTGGATAATCTGTCTTCAGTGCTCTTCACATAAGTCAAATACCCTTGAGTATGACCAACGCCAATCAAACAAACAGGCATGTGTTTTAAGTGAAAACACCACTCACTTGCTTGGCCACATCCAGTGTATTGCCAGACTTGAACAGCCTGACCACTATTACATTTCGATATGACACATTTTTTTTTTGTGTGTAAAATACATGCAGGGTTCAAATTAAAACAAAAAAGTTGGATGCACCCAGAATACCTAAATATATAAAGTGACTGCATGAGAAAGAAAATGGGTGCTCACTAACCAAAAAAATCCTTAAAATTGCTTTGAAATCTACGCAATCTAATTGTGTACATGTAGGTCATATACACAGTTTTTTCAGTCAGTTACTTTATTAACAATTACAGTCTTGACAAAATATTTGAGGTGCACAAAGACAAATCTGGGTGCAGCTAAGCACCCATTATTTCAAACCCTGACATATGTACATAGTATAGGTAGACATGATCCAAGTGCATTGAATAATTTGTAAATAAACCATTAAGCAGCTTACCATGAAATGTCCTCCGGTTCAGTTATCACATTGCCATAAATAGAATTCAGTTATTTGATCCGTTATTTGATCCAGGTTGGGTAACTGTGCCTATAATACATATGAAATTCTGCAGTATAAAGAAAAGGTTTGATTTGTACACTTAGAGTATTCTGAATAAATAACATAATGCAAATAGAATGAGGGGACTATAGGCACACACAGAGTGGCACAAGTGTTCATAACTACATAATGTAATAATGTATATGTGTGTAAGTTAACAGAATGGATCCACCACCACATTGAAATCTCTGTGTCAGTGTTGTTTTTAGTTTTTATAAAAGAAATGGTGAACTTTATTGGCCATGTGATAACGCAAAGCTAACATTTTAGCGAATGACAGAAAAATTAAACATTAAAACTGAAGAACTAGATGTATTGTAAAGTTGGTGTAAACTGTAGACAGTCCCACTCTAGTAAAGAAGCTATTTATAATGTACAGTAGAGGCAGAATTTTGATCATCTAATGTACCTGGAAATCCAGTCGAAATGATGGAGACTTGCATGGTGTAATAACCATACATGTAGATGCTGTCGCAATTCACAATTTGCGCAGAAACAGGATGTCTCATTTTACATTTGCCCTAACTTTGGTATGTTAAATTTGATTGAAATTTATAACGTATCTCTTATAACCTCTTGGTTGTGTTAAATAGAACTCATCTGGCTAGTTGAAACTGTAGTTGACCCAGTACTGGCCCTAATCCATCTACCCTAAATCACCTCAAATTTTGTTTATGACCAATCCAAACTTCTTTGCTTGTTGTGACAATATTGCATCATGTTATCAAACAAATTTATGTTTTCTGAGAAATGTTGATGCATTCTAACAGAAAAATTCATTTTCTGCCTCTCATATACAATTTCGAAGTCTTTTAAATAGCTTCCAAAGTAGTCATTTTATCGACAAATTTGAGATGATTTAGGGTAGTGTTGGCTAGAGACCTGTCCACCTGTCAATTTTTCCACAGGCAGATTTCTATAGAATGGTTAAAATGACAGGTAGAAATCCAGAATTTTAACATTGAAAGATAGGAAAATGGAAAATATTGAGAGGCAAATTTCCTCAAAATAGGGATTTATGACAGGCAGGTTTCCTGTCCACCCATGTTGGGACTACACTACAGGAACATGTAGACTAGTTTATGCGTCTGTAACAGATGTCTTAGACATGAATGATCATACTTGTATTTTTTTAACTGTGTGATGGCAAATACCAGATATTTTACACCAAAGTACTTTTCATATCTATAACATGAACTTGTTGTAAATTGCTGAGGCCAGGCAGTGTTAGTTATTTTTCTAAATATTTAACAAAATAGTAAGAAAATACTCCTAAAAACCTATTTAACACAAAAAGTCTGCTTAGCACTAGAGAAACATAAATTTAACTCAGAAACCCTTTATATTTCCTGAGTGTTTATTTGTTATACAAGAAACCCGTTTTAAGGGAATTAAAGGTATTCCTTACAAGGGCTAAGGCAGAGGCGTGTCCACTTGTCGTTTGGACACCCTGAATTGAACCATGGCCTCATTTGGACACTGACATTCTGTTTTAAAAAACTTTAACATGCAGGAGATTGGGACACCGAGTTACTTAAAAAGTAAAGCAAAATGACCATTTTGGACACCATACTTTCGCTGTCTGTTGAAGCCCCTGATCAAGGGCCCGCGGCCGTGGCGTAGAGGTTAGGGAGCGCGCTTTCTAAGGCCTACTTCGATTTACCACTCACAGGATCGAGTCCTTCTGTAGAACCTCAGGTATATGAGTGAGTCACAAGATGTGGCTTCGGCAATCACGGGGGTGGTTTTTACGAGGTTTCCTCCCAGTTTTCCACCATACTAGGACAAGGAACAGTGTGAAGTGGACAATCCGTAGTCATATAAGTGAAATACCCTCGAGTACAACGTTAAACCCCAATCAAACAAACAAACAAACAATCTATCAAAATTGGATGTAAGAAAAATTAATTTTCAAACCGCGAGATTGGCCTTTCTTTATATTATTCAAATTCCAATAATTCCGATAGGGTCTTTATTGATATTGTTGGCTTTCTAACTTTAAAAACTCCGATGGTCAATTGAATCAATTTCGGAATGACCGGATTTATCAGTTTGAAAACAGTACATTGTGGGATAAACTATCTTTACAGAACCCAAATAGAGTGAAACAGTCCAACAAGGACACAAAGCTTTACCAGCGATAGAATAATGTGAATTAAGGCAACTTGTCCCAAAAGCAGTTAACATTACTTAACCCTTCACCTTTAATTTCCTCTGCCTTAACCTGTTTAGAATTTAAGAGCTTTCGATCAAAGACACCGTTGGTATCCAAACGTTCAGTGAGCCAGACATCGGCCTTGTTCTTGCTTTCCAGGAATCGAGACGTCTTCTCCTTTTTCTTACTCCTTAATCCGGTGAACTCGTATACTTAACTGTAAGCTGATACACGCCATTCTGTCATATACAACAAAGGGATAAAGATTATATCTCGGAGGGACGATTTTAATAGCAACCAAACACTATCACACCGAGAACGAAATAAACTATTCACACGAAACACCAGCAATGGTAGGACTCTGTGCTTGTTCCTCCCTGGTTTATTGCGACTAAGATTCAGCTGCAATTAACATTCGTCTGGTATAACGCTTGGTCGTACTGAATTTTCAAGTTCAAGGGAAAGACAAATGTTGCAAGGTTGGGCTGGAATATTTATACCACAGTTTTAATCTCTTAATTTGAATTCAGTATACCAATACCTTTATTTACTCTTGAAAATGAAGAATAATACTGTTTAAGAACACTAGACCCTACGGTATGATAAACTTCATAGTCAGCCAATGATGTATGCAGAAATATAAATATATTAGTTTTGTGCTGATTCAATTTAATTCAATTTAATTCAAAATTTTTATTTAAACAGGGTAGTTTTTTCAGCGTTAGACTGATTTCCAAAGAGGCCCTGTGATAACTCTCATATTTCACTGTTATTAAGACTAACAAATTTGACAAGAATAATACCACCTTTGCTATGTAAACAATAGCGTAAACATTTCAGTTTCGTTTTTGGTAATGTGAAAAACTGAAAAACAAAAGCCCAAAGCACACGCAGGGCTTTGTGCACATCTAGCCCAGTATATATACGCTTAGGTTTTATAATTATGTAATCAATAAAAGCGATCCATCATAGGCACATTTGATTGTGTGTTATTATCATCTCAACCTAAAAGGGACTTTGTGATAGCCAATTATACATGGAAGTCATCACTGAACATTATACAATCAGGTAAATAGGTTACAAATGCAGCCGTTTAGCAACATAGATAAAGTAAGGCATGTTATTGATTACGATTCTGCATTCTTCTGTATATTAAACTTCAAATACACATAGTCTTTATTAATAGGAATGAATTTTGCATTCGTTTGTTTAATTGTTTTTATTGTTTTGTGTTTAGTGTTGTACATAATTGCATTTCCATTAGTGTTATCACCACTGCTGGGTTGTACTAAGTAAGGTTGAACCTCCAATGTAAGATACACATTGATGAATGTTGATGCAATATTTCATTTATTTTATAACCATTTTCAAGAATCTTCCCGACCCTTCTTGACGAGAATCTTACTGACCCTTCCTGACGAGAATCTTACTGACCCTTCTTGACGAAAATAATTACTGAACCTTCTTGACGAGAATCATTACTGAACCTTCTTGATGAGAATCTTACTGACCCTTTTTGACGAGAATCATTACTGAACATTCTTGACGAGAAAAAAATCATTACTGAACCTTCTTTATGAGAATCAGTAGTGATCGTTCTTGATGAGAATCAGTACTGATCGTTCTTGATGAGAATCAATACTGATCGTCCTTGACAAGAATCTTACTGATCCTTCTTGACAAGAATCTTAGTGATCCCTCTTGACAAGAATCTTACTGATCCTTCTTGACAAGAATCTTACTGATCCCTCTTGACAAGAATCTTGCCGATCCTTCTTGACAAGAATCTTACTGATCCCTCTTGACAATAATATTACTGATCCTTCTTGACAATAATCTTACTGATCCTTCTTGACAAGAATCTTACTGATCCCTCTTGACAATAATCTTACTGATCCTTCTTGACAAGAATCTTACCGATCCTTCCTGACAAGAATCTTTCTGACCCTTCTTGACGAGAATCTTACTGATCGTTCTAGACGACTATCTTACTGACTCTTCCTGATGAGAACCTTTCTGATCATTCTTGATGAAAATCTTTCTGATCCTTCTTAACGAGAATCTTACTGACCCTTCTTGACGAGAATCTTACTGATCGTTCTTGACGAGAATCTTACTGACCCTTCCTGATGAGAACCTTTCTGATCCTTCTTGATGAGAATCTTTCTGATCCTTCTTGACGAGAATCTTACTGACCCTTCCTGATGAGAACCTTTCTGATCCGTCTTGAGGAGAATCTTTCTGACCCTTCTTGACGAGAATCTTACTGACCCGTCTTGACGAGAATCATTCTTATCCTTCTTGACCAGAATCTTATTGACCCATTCTTGGTGGAACTCATTCTGATCCTTCTTAACGAGAATCTTTGTGATCCTTCTTGAAGCGAATCATTCTGATCCTTCCTGGCGAGAATCTTATTGACCTTTCTTGACGATAATAATTTTTATCCTTCTTGACCAGAATCTTATTGACCCATTCTTGGTGGAACTCATTCTGATCCTTCTCAACGAGAATCTTTGTTATCCTTATTGAAGCGAATCATTCTGATCCTCCCTGGTGAGAATCTTATTGACCTTTCTTGACGAGAATCGTACTGACCCCTCTGACGAGAATCATTGTGATCCTTCTTGTCGAGGCTAATTTTGATCCTTCTTGACGAGAATCTTACTGATCCTTCCTGATGAGTACCTTTCTGATCTTTCTTGATGAGAATCATTCTGATCCTTCTTGACGATAATCATTCTGATCCTTCTTGGCGAGAATCCTACTGACTCTTTTTGACCGGAATTCTACTAACCCTTCTTGACGAGAATCTAACTGGGTTTTTGACAATCTTCTTATCCGTGTCAACGAGAATCTTTCTGCCCTTTCTTGGTGCGAATCTTATTGATTCTCTTGACGAGAATTTTTCTCACACTTCTAAACGAGAATCTTTGTGATCCTTCTTGATGCGAATCATTCTGATCCTTCTTGGCGAGAATCTTACTGACCCTTCTTGATGAGAATCTTTCTAATCCGTCTTGATGAAAATCATTCTGACCCTTCTTGACGAGAATCCTACTGACCCTTCTTGGTGAGAATCTTTCTGATCCTTCTTGACGAGAATCTTTCTGATCCGTCTTGACAAAAATCTTACTGACCATTCTTGACGACAATCATTCTTATCTTTCTTGACGAGAATCATTCTGATCTTTCTTGAACAGATTCACTACTGACCCTCCATTACGATAATCATTCTGATCCTTCCTGGCGAAAATCCTACTGACTATTCATGACCGGAATTTTACAAACCCTTCTTGACGAGAATCTCAATGGGTTTTTGAGAATCTTCTGATCCGTGTCAACAAGAATCTTTCTGTCCTTTCTTGATGCGAATCTTATTGATTCTCTTGACGAGAATCTGTCTGATCCTTCTTAACGAGAATCTTTGTGATCCTTCTTGATGCGAATCATTCTGATCCTTCCTGGCGATAATCTTACTGACCTTTCTTGACGAGAATCATTGTGATCCTTCTTGTCGAGAGTAATTTTGATCCTTCTTGATGACAATCTTTCTGTTCTTTCTTGACGAGAATCATTCTGATCCTTCTTGATGACAATCTTTCTAATCCTTCTTGACGAGAGTCTTACTGATCCTTCTTGACAAGAATCACTACTGATTCTTTTTGATGACAATCTGACCGACCCTTCCTGACGATAATCATAACTGACCCTTCTTGACGAAAATCTTACTGACCTTGACGAGAATCTTTCTGATCTTTTTGGCGATAATCTTCCTTGAGAAAAGTTTTAATATGAAATTAACAATCGCTCGTGTGTATCTATTATTGGAGCCGTACCTTTACAGTGTATTAAAAAAAAGCAAAAGTTGAACAAAAACATGATAAGACACCAACAAAGATTTAATTATGACTTA
Organism: Mopalia kennerleyi; assembly: GCA_034783855.1. Lineage (NCBI taxonomy): Eukaryota > Metazoa > Mollusca > Polyplacophora > Chitonida > Mopaliidae > Mopalia > Mopalia kennerleyi. Next base: position 9,211 of record JAVFBX010183003.1, read on the forward strand.
CTTTCTAAGTTGATAATATGTATTGTCAGGTAGATTTCAATGACCGGTTCCAAGTATTTTAGAAAGAACCCATTTGAAGTATAGACTAATATAGGTAAAATTGATATGTTTGATGAAAAAATAGTTTTTAATGATTTATATGACTAATTTTAAATAAAATATTGTTTTTGGAATCCTGGTTTTGTAGACTAGTCCTCTAGACTAGTGATACCTATCATGGCCACTAAACCAAAGAGTGCCATGTTCCGCCACGAAGTGATAGGTGAACAGGTGAATCACGCCCTTTCACAGCAAACAAGAGGAATGGATTTATTTGACGAGACAATAAATGTTATAAAACAGGGCTGAGGAACCTTGTCAAACATAATGTTTTGTACAAAAACGAACAGGTACTTGCTCATATATCATGAAAGTTACCTGTCATATGGCGTTTATTGTTGCCTCAAAATGTATTCTATTTTTTTAATTTTATTATTAATATATTTTCAGTTGTACTCTCGGGGTGTTGTTGTTGTTATATTGTTGATTAACACTTAGTCTCATTGTATCACTTTGAACTTTTTCCAAAAATGTTTATTTGTTCTGGAATCAGTATCTTGAATTTGTTGTTTTTTCTTAGCTGAATCTATTCCTTTAAATGTCATCTAATCGGTTTGAGTATGAGCACAACTTAACTTTTAACCTCACTATTATACATGAGGAACAGTTCCAATGGTCACAATATCATTAACATGGTATCAACCTCAACAACATAACGAATGGAAGTTAGCTTGTTGTAATACTCAGTTATACCAAGAACATTTGAAAAGAATCATGTCTTTAATACCTTTTCTGATAATATTGAGTGATATTGGACACTGGATGTCATTTGGTACAACTTTCGACAGCTAGACTTTGCACCAATAGTTTTACAATACTAATCTGTCGTTAAGCGCGTGGATATGAGAGGATGTGCCGGGTAGAATAACATCCTATTTGGTGTCAATTAACCAGTAAGTCATGGTAAATAGAGAATGGCCGTGAACAGCAGTGTCGCACTGGAGACAAAGTTTGTTTAATCAGTATTCTTTAGAAACTGGTTGCTAGGTTTTGTCAGCTTTTGCCATCGAGACTTATGTCTACAGATGTACCTTTGACGATTTGACTTTAGCTCAAATTAAAACTCATCCGGACAAAGTCCGGCGAGGAGATTGAGTTTCAGATTGGCTTGAGCAGAATAGAAAATTGCCACTATATTCTGTACCTGACTTCTTTAACACTACTAGTGTTATTCGTTAATACCGATATTTCTACACTGTAATCAATTTAGTATATCATACACTGGTCAGCGTCTGAATGGGCTCAGCTTTAAAATGTTTATGGTTTTCTGTCGTATCATACAATGTTGACAATGTGATTGTGTGAGGGTTTAATGGCCAGCCACTGGTGATTCTGTTAAAGGAAGGAAAACAGATCTTACCTGTATGGTTGATGTTAAATTTTAAGTATATTTTATTAAGTATTCTACGGAAATATGGGAATACAGGGTTTAAATACTTGTTTTATCAGATCGATGGGCGCCACCAATTTTGACCAAAACTACACATCTCTGCTGCGTCTACTATACATGTCATCATTAGGTTTTACACTAAACGTAAAGCGTGATATTCTAGAAATCCGTTAAGAAAAAATAATGATCATTTTCAAATATAATATTTAAAAAAGCTAATTAATTAAACAAAGCGTTTGTATGATACAGTTTAAATAAATCACAGATGTCTAATATAAATTCGTTTATATTCCTTTTGGGGTTTTATAGTTAATTAAAGCTATGTTTATTTTGTACAACTTTAAATGATTTGCCCTCCTATTATGGATAAAAACAGTCAGAACTTGATAAATAAATTTATAAATTAACCCTTGCTTTAAATAATGTGAAATAATATCGTATACAGTATCAGCAAAAGTACACGCATCTTGTCGAATGCGTAATTCTGGTGCCATTGTCATTGGGTCTGCTGCACACCGCGATGATAACCAAGCATTTGATACAGAAAAGGTTTGTTACGTTTGTTATGTCAGGTTTCAAATACTGAATGATGGTCCAATGTAACCGACATACCAGTGCTCAGACTGTACACTAGTTAGACGTTTCTATGCCATCGGCTGACCACATACAGAGCACGTCCAGTGTTAACTGTACATACAATGTTATGTTAAATGCGGTGAAGCGGCTTTCACCACAGATCATTTTGTTGCGTTATCAGTTAAATCAGTTGCAGCGGACGGAATGGTTCGCTTGTTATGTCGTTCATGTAAGTCGAAATGACGAATAGATTATCCTTATCACCTGTCAATACAATTCTATATATTAAAGACAGCTTTGTTGAATTAAAGTATGTATATCGTCCTGTGGCTCTCGATTTCATGGACCATTCAGAGACGTTTTATTCTCAGCATTGCAGTGAACGTCTTCCAGACCAGGCAAAACCTCCAGAAATCTTCCCCGTTTATTCCGAACGTTACTTTTTTCAATGCAATCATTTCCAGCACGCCATTTCGCTACAACGCTTCCAGCAAAGTATCTCGTAATTACTTATCGGATTATACTAAATGAAGGCATAATAGAAACAAGAAAAACTTTACGTTACTTTGTTTATTGCTATAATTTCGGTAACTGAAAATCAAGGTAAAGCCCCCTTATAGAGGAGATTTATTTCTAAATTATATACAGATCCGGATCGAATTGGTTATCAGTCGCTAAGAACAAATACAACCTCTAATCATGGACAAGAGAAACTTTCGAGATGACGTCATATGACACGTTAGAAATCCAAAATTAATATAACTGTCCAATGGCTAACATGTTCCTGGACATTTCACATGGCAAAAGACATTATAGTTAATAAATAACGGAAACAGCTGAACAAAATAACTTGTGCATGTCATTTTCTTGATATAGTTTGAATTGACTTAACGAACATAAATTTAGATATCAGTCGTTAAGTCGTTGTTACAGTAGGCCTAGCAAACAAACAACATTATTTTCTTCGATCATATATTCGTACATGTTATTGAATATCGAGGCTTCACCTCATCAGAACAGCAAATGTACAATAATGTTCCTTATATCAATGATGAACATTTGTATAAACTTCATTTCAACTCAATTTTAACTGACACAATAAATTTTAAAATTTGAATAAGATTTAACAAATGTAACACCGCATAATGCTCTCAGTAATTGTACAAATTGAAATGCACCGAAAAAGAAATGATTTTACACCGGTTCATAAACACGTTTTCTCTCTATCATTCAATACCAACATGTACAAATTGTTTGAAACATGAATTAGCACTCGCAGACAATATTGCTTATATAAACAAGGATTATCGGTTTGCACTAACATAGAATGGCCAGGTTGAATCAATCATGACCTTTGATGTAACTCCAGGTAAACATGGATGAGACGACCATTTTTTACTATCTATATGTATTTTCAAATTTCCTACTACGTGTACAACTTCATACTTTCAGCTGCCTACTTAACTTCTACTTTGACAGTATTTATAGAACTTAGTTTTTCCTATTATCTACATACATTCGTATTTTTTATTATAACGATCATCGTCAAATTATCCCCCAATATGATGTCGGAATATTATCATATTACTTTATAGTTATATTCAATGCATAATCTCTTCGATGTTTTGATATAAGGCATAATAATTTGCAAATGATACTAGAATACTGAGACAGGGTACATGACCATTTGAGGAAAGGTACTTCTTATAGATTTGGATATATTTTACCTTGTAGTCTCTCACAGTAATATATACACAAGCAATATAATACATCGAAATTCGGCAACGATTTAATGAACCAGCTATGTACCAGTGTAAAACATGAAATTGGATCTGTTTTATTATGGAATTTAATTTACTTGTAAATAGGATTATAAAATAATAGAAGAGATTTTTAAAGAAAAAATATAGCCGTGGGTGATTTCTCTCCCAAAAATTCTAGTAAAATGTCTCAATTTACGTTTCTCTTCTGAAATTAACCTTAATGAATACCTGTAGCATATATAATGTGTCTGCTCATCACTCAATATGGGGAAACAAGTAGTTTCGTACTCAAATAATCTGCACATGTTGTGCGAGGACAGAAACAATAGTAGTAGTTAACCTTGTTAAAGCCAAGATAGACTCAACTAAATTCAAATGATACTATTCGCGAAGCTCCAAAAAGACAGGACATTACACTTCTCCATCTGAATCGATGCCGTTTAGGTATATCTTTTACCATATATCTATCTATGGTTTAACAGTATGCTAAGCACAATAAAGGCTATTGAGACGATGAACAATCCAAAGGTTGTCTATGAACAGAAATTTGTAAGATTCCTTAATAGGGTCAGTTTTCTAAAACATGTCACCATCCCGTAATAACCACAGTGGTTCGGTACCACGGCAGTATACATCTATCCACGTTATATACATGTATATATTTTATGGATACCGTGTTCCTCTGAAGAACTGTACGCCCACGAAAATAGCTTTAAAATAATAATCCCATTCCATGTTACATAATGTAGCATGTTGTTACAAGTTAAACAAGGTGTCCACAAAGCAATAGGGTTTTCATGATTGGACCGTAATGGTTGCTATCTTCTTGATACACTTATGGATAAGATCTGTTTGTTGAATTATATTATCAGCCGCCTTCTCTAGGACCTCTTTGCTGTCTAGAACCTGTATCGTCTCGGTGAAGGGATCATACACAACCTCAAAGGGACGTTTAATCTTGGATACGTACTGTCTGAAAACAAAATGAAAAATATAGCTTCTTCGAAGCAATGCCGGGGTTCTGAGGATATTAGCGCCATATTCTTTTCAGCCTCGTTTCGGCTGCCAGATGCATTATGGGAAGGACTAGACAATTATAAATGATCCTATTGTCTTCAGCATATCGGATCACATATGAAAAGACACCTTGTATGCAAGTTCATGAAAACTTTGGAATTGGAGAATTTTGATTGGTCCTGCAGAAGCCTAATTTGCATAAAATCTTAAATCGC
>JAVFBX010183014.1:0-14269 GCA_034783855.1 Mopalia kennerleyi
ATAAATGGTTACATAAAATGCAAACATTAATGTGTAGTCATTCTTATGTTTCTTGAAATGTTTGCCTACAAACTGTTGTGAAATTTGAAACATTTTATAGGTGCCTGACAGTTCAGATTAGATTTGATATGTCTTGTCAATTCAATAAATATTTTATGTACTACTGTTTTTAGATTTTAAATTTTAATTGGAAGAAATTCACTTATATCATTTCACCTAAGGACAAGCAGAAATAATTTTATATTGAATTAAAAACATAATCATGTTTGTTTTTTTGTTGTTGCACATAATAGTTTGTTTTCGTCAAATATCAAGAATGTCCATTGCATTTTTAATACTATAACAAAACATATTTTTCTGTGAGATTTTCATATTTTGTACAAAATATTTTTTTGAATCTTATGAATCTATAGCTGTTATTCTCTGATCATGTATATTTGTGCATTTTTTAATAGTTTTTAGAAACATAATAAAGGGAGATAACAGCTGGTGAGGCTCTTCTAGAAATGGCTGCTTGAATGTGACCCGTCATCATGAGTGTCCAATTTTATGTGTCATAAGCAACATAAATGTGGAATAAAGTAAAGGAGTGGTTTTATATGGTGTTAATATTTTAAGAGAAGCCAGGAATATTTTTCTTATCAGTCGTTTTATAACTGTAAATTATTCTAGTGCTCTGTGCAGTGTCCAACCATGTTGGATCAAGTCGATTCCATGGAAAACAAAATAATAAAAACCATACAAATATGGTGGTATTCTATGTGTGGATCTTAGATGTTTTGTCCATGCCACTTTATTTTCGCCTTACGCATGTCAACTGTTTTTCATATACATGTGTTTAAATTTTCAGGTTTTTGTATTCACATATTTACCTTGTAAAGAATAAATTCAGCGCAATAACCGTGAATATGCTGGACATGAAAACAGAGCAGGCGAATGGGAGGGAGCTTCCTGTTGCCCTGGTGCTCTCTGAGGCTCAGAGCTAAGGGGCAACATGAAGCTGATCTGTTTGTGATGTTTCTGTATTACGCCCTGTGTTGTCACATGAGCGAATCACCTTCAATACGATGTTTAACCCCAATCAAACAATCACACTAAAGGGAAAATGTATGTTAGATGCTTGATGGTCAAATGCAAATTATATAACTGTATTTTTCCCTCTAGAATGTAACTTAATGTAATGCGAAATAGCTTTAATTATGTCATTTTTTAATTATGGCCAATTTTTTTTAAAAACAAACCTATAAAACAAGGGACAAATAATGAAGAAAAAAATGTGTATATTGTGTATACTACAGTTATTAATGATTACAAGGGACTCAGTTTATCATATACTTTGTAGGTACATGTACATGTAAATGGTGCTTTAAGGTTTCCATATTTGTAATGTTTAACTAAAGCAAGAATCACTATATGTATTTTTATTGAAGACTAATGAAAGCAAAACTGTTTAATATTTTTTTTGTAAATGGCTAGTAGAATAGCCTAGATCAGTGCTAATGGTATGTTTCACAACCTGGTGTATATGCCTGGAATTTACACTTGTCACTATGTACAACTCTACATTACCCAGTACTACCAATTATTGATTTTTTTTTTGCTGTTTGTTTTGTGAATATTTATATTCCTTCATTTAATAATGTGAATGTGTTTCCTTTGCCTTATAAATATTGATGGGAGCTCCGTTGAGAGTTTCTGGACAATTTATACTTTATAATCTTGAAGAAATTTTAACAGGTCTCTTTGTAGAAGCTGAACTGGGGCTCATTTCATTATGCACATAGATTTTATTTGTGATAATTGAATTCAATGGTTTTGTCAGAAATATGAACAATAAAGAAATAACTCTATGCTAACATTTTATTGTTGAATTCCAGCTCATCCTCTTCGTGACTTGACAGCCATATGTAAATGTAATTGATATATTACTTACAACCAAGAAGCAACAAATGAAAGTGAAAGTAGATCAGGCACTAGTCACCAGTTCATCATTTGGGGAGGGTGTAATCTTCCCATATCCTAGTGCTCTTCCAGCTATAAAGCAATAAAAGTCTATCGGAATGGGATGTTTTTATAGTGGGTCTTGTGATGATACTATATTGCCAGTGACACCCAATGGGACTTCTTTCACCCATTTTGTTCGCACGCTATCATATGAGTGAAATGACCTCAATTTCAGCATTTAACCCTAATCAAACAAACAAACCTCATGCCCGTGTATTTTACTGAGCTAAAGGCACACAAACAAATTCTTGTATTGTTGTATCGTATGTTTTGATTCCTTTCCTTTGTCATTGTTCTTTGTTAATCATGTTTTTATTATTTTCCCTACTTGACAAGCGCACTCGCATTTGAGTAAAGTATCCCCAAGTCCAAATCAAACTCAATAATTATTTCTATCTAATATTTGTTAAAGAATTCAAGGAATATTTGAGGTATGAGGAAGTGCTGTGCCTAATAACTGTTGAATCAACATTATAAATATAATATATATTCAATTTAATTGATCTACATCCCTGTGATTGCTTTTAGAAATATATATAAAATGGTCCTGTATTAATATCTCATACTCGTGATTCCTGTTGACATGGCGGGTGGTTGGGCGGAGCTGGTGCCTGGTGTTCTCAGAGCTAAAGGGAAACAGGAAGCCAATCTTTTGTGGTGTCACATCAAATGATGTATTTAAATGATATGACCCCTGCAATGGTGGGGATGGTTTTTACAAGGTAACCTCCCAGTTTTCCACCATAATTAGGCACGGAACTATGTGAAGTGGACAATCCGTTGTCATATAAGTGAAAAACCCTTGAGTGACGTTAAGCCACAAGGTTGGAAGGTTGGGTTACGGGCAGCAAATAAATTATTATGGATGGCCTTTCTATAAAGCACCTTGACCTACAGCACTGACAAACAATAGGTATAGACTTCTCACTATTTCTACCGTTTCTAGTTTAAACATCAATTGACAATAGGTTCAATCTTTTTCTTGTTTGTGGAGTTATAGAATCAACAAATTGCTGAAGCTGTTGTTTGCAGATCTCTTTTTTTTTTGGGTGTAAGAGGAAAATAAACCAGTCAGGAAATCGACCCCTTATTGAACATCTCTAAAAAAAGAATACATTTATTGAATTCTTCAATTTGAAAATATAAATAAATAATGCGATTTTAATAATGACAAGTCAAGAAACTTCTTTATGATCTTAGTTCCAATTACCTTTGCTCGTTTGGGCTCGATGTTTATTTGTGTTGACATGGCTGCAAACACTTAGCAAAGTGTCAGGCAGAATGTATGTGATTGTGATTTATTAGAGTCTATTTAGTTGGTATGTATCGGTGTCTTGGTGTAATTACTCTCTGTATTTAAGCACCGATGTCCTTGGCTTGCTTCGTGCTGAGCTTATATACATGTAGGTTTAGATGGGAATTGATGAGGAATGTGCTTATTGGAATTCACTTACAGTTCCAATCTACTTATTGAGATGGATTAATATTTTATATCCTCTCTCATAGAGAACTTTGATAGAGTATAGCAAATGTCATATTGGAAAAAGTTGAGATAGGAGTTTGTGATTTGGACTAATCTGGGATTAGAGGAGTGAAGTTAAGACTGACTAGCAAGATTAGCATCAACTCGTTTACATGTATCCATTCATGGACAAATCTCCCAAAGCCAATCATATTTAGCTTTAGTAAATGAAGTTTTGCAAAGCTGGACTTAATTTGAAGATCTTGTGAATAAATTGTTGGTTAATTGTCACGGGTTGATGACATTAGGTGGTCACTAATTTCCCTCTGAATGCGTCCAGGGATTAATACGCCCGTCTGATTGGTGCTCAGGTCCCCTCAACTAATTTACATATTTATGATAGATGTGAGGATAGACTATAAAAATGGGCTCATGTTTAAAACATTCTTAATAACTTCTAATCTCAATATTTATGTGTACCTCAGAATTCCACACCATTTCGGGCTTGTTCTCATCAAATCTACATCTAGTGTAGCCAAACAAACATCACGATGTCCGGTTAAAAATCACCTAATAATTTTATAATTCAGTTTGAAAATTTGAAGAATCATAAGAATATCATTGAGTTAATTCGTCTGTTTATGGTTAACTCAAATAACTGATAAGATTTGTGATTTATACTCAAAGGAGGCAAAATGAACAAATTTATGTGTGTCAAAAATAACCAGCAAATAAAATTCATTGTATTAGAGTACTTACTCTACTATTCCACAAAGCTGTATATAATGGTTTCTATTTTAGAAGAGACAATTATTATTTGATTCCAACAAAGATACAGCCTCTCGCTTAATTCAGAAATAATATTAAATTGCATCAATAAAACTATACATGCATTATGTGAGAACCTGAAATTATTTATAAATCAGTACTTTGATCTTAATTGATGATAACACTTTAATGTAGATCATGTATCTCTAATTAAATTTTTGAATTGTCTTCCCTCTATTTTTGCCATATTTTACTTGGCCCTTTAAGGATCAATCATCTATTCTAAACTTCATGTGTTTTTTTTGCTTCCAGAATATAATCTTTCATAACAGGGCATTTTGGTGCAGATATACATGTACATTATATGATATTATAACACAACCTTTCTCATCCTGCCATGCAGAAACTAGGCTTTTTTTAAAATAAATATTATCCGGGAATAAGAATTTATGAATGATAAATAGGAAAATGTAAAAAATATTCTTTGGCTTCTGTTCTGGTCAACATCCCTCCAATGTACTGTATAGGTCATGTGCGCCCTCTGTTCAGTTAAATCACCTTCCCATGTCCTGTATAGGTCAGTTGAATCACCCTCCCATGTCATGTATAGGTCCTGTACGCCATCTGGTCAGTTGAATCACTATCCCATGTCCTGTACAGGTCCTGTACTGCCTCTGGTCAGTTGATTCACTCTCCCATTTATTGTAAAGGTCCTGTACTCTCTCTGGCCATGTGAACCACCTCTCATGTCTTGTACTTCGTCGGATCAGGTGAACCCACATCCCATGTACTTTATTATCTCTGGTCAGACTCAGATGAGCCACTCTCTCATGTGCTGTAAAGGTCCTGTTCTCCTTCTGGTCATGTGAGCCACCTTCCCATGTTATGTACAGATCCTGTATTCCCTCTCGTTATCTGAACCACCTTCCCATGTCATGTACCGGTCCTATAGCCCCTCAGGTTAAATTAACCACCCTCTAATCTACTGCACAAGTCCTGTTATTATGATAATAATATTGTTTTCTTTTTTTAATTGTAGAATCAATCGTAAGGATGAGCACAGCTAAGATGGTTGCTGATTCAACCGTTTCATCAGAACTGCTGGGTGACCGTCGAAAGCGAAGAAAATCCGGCACCAATAAACACAATAAAAAGACAAGGAAAAATTCAAAAGTGAGTACAGATACTTTCCCTCTATGTCCTTTATGCTAAAAGACATGAAAATCTGTGAGAGACAAAAATGAAAAGAGCACAGTGTTAGACTAAAGAGACTTATTTATCTCCCTTGGGAAATAAGGTAATACTCACCACATAAACTCTAGGTCAGATAGATCTTCAATGAAAAGAGACTCCTGATATATTTTAAAGAAAGTGTTCTCTTTTCATCATGGATTCTTACGTTTAGCGTGTTAACGTAAACAGTTGCTGCGGAAGAGGTGTACAATTTTGGTCAAACTTGGTGGAGCCCATTGATCAGATGAAAGAATTATTCAAACCCTATTTACTCCTGTCTGTCCGTGGTTTAGTTAAAAACAATTGCTGACATTAAACGTCTTCCCAAATGGGTTTTAAATCAGATTTAAAGTGACTCAATTCCAAGGATAACATTGTCATCTAATTTTAAAAAAATATCCTGTATTTTTCCGGTTCGTAGATTTTTTTTTATGACGTAAGCAGGGGAAATTTCGGTCCGAAAAATCTGGGTCGGATAATGTTGAGTCCGTACCGGAAATACAGGATTCGTTTGAGAATAATAAAATGTCGGCGATGTTTCTATAGATAATAGTCACGTGTTCTTTTCTCCTGATGACGTCACTCGCTATCGCTGAGCTGTACGTGCCAATAAATGTTACATGTTTGAATCCAAATTTATCCATAAGTTCGCCGATTTTTTCAATGAAACAAATTGAAAATCGTCCAGTGGACATTGAATTATTTTTATAAGTTTTCTAGGTATCAACCATTTGGGAAGACCTTTAATAATATGATTGTGGCATAGTTTTTTTGGCTATTAAATTGGGTATATTTTAGACCTGCGGAATACTTTAATGTTAACCTTATAACATGTAGGTACGGTATACAAGAAACGTTCAGTGGAAGTGTTTCATTGCTATGGAGAACATTTTTCAATACATGTCACATGTACCGAATACACGACACCCAGGATCCAAGCACTATTAAAATTGATCCTGGATTAGCAAATGTCCTCATGTTGAAGGGCTATGTGTATTCTATGATGTAACTAAGGTTTTTGTCTAATATGCTGTTAGTAATTTTAGATCATAAGATCAAATTAGAAGCATTTATAAATTTAGTTATGGTTCAGTGGAGATTTTATCATTATGGAGTTGTCTGCTCTTGTTGACATCGCCAGCGGCTGTGGCTTAGTGGTAGCGTGTGCGCTTACTAATCCTGCTTCGATGTACCGTTCACCGGATCGAGTCTGCCTGTCGACCCTCAGGTATATGAGCGAGTCACATGTTGTGGCTCCAGCAATTGTGGGAGTGGTTTTTATGAGGTTTCCTCTCAGTTTTCCACCGTAATAAGGCCAGGCACAATGTGAAGTGGACAATCTGTCGTCATATAAGTGAAATACCATTGAGTACGACTTTAAACCCCAATCAAACACACAAACTTGTGTTGATATCACAGAGTCGGTTGGATGACTTATTCAATATATATGATTTTCGAAGAAATGCTGTTTATTTATTGTCAGTTTTTTTCCCATTTTTTAATTCATTGATCAAATTAACTCCCTTGTTTTCAATACATACATGTATGATTTTCACAAATAATTTTTATTATTTGTCAGGTTTGTGTAGTGAATGAAGATGGTTTATACACAGAGGAGGCCGGGTCTGCCCTAGTTGGGCTGGATGTTCTAACAGAAGCCACACCCAAAGGTATATTCATATCACACAGCATTACAGAAAACTAGTGATTATTCGATATACACTAGACAGTATTGTTTTGTGTTCGTTATTAATTGGAGTAAATGTTTGTCTATGGTTTTAAAAAATAATGCACAGGTTTCAAGTTAGGCTGCAGGGGTCAGTTACTTGAAAGATGATAAGCCGCTAACACCAGATTAAATCGCTCATACCGAGTAAGAGATAGGCCTACAACATGGCGTGTCACTGAGACATCATCTAATAGCGTATTAAATTTAATAGCCCTTCGAGCAACCTGCCCCAGGCGGTTGGGAGTGGACTTTTTGTTGCCCACCTGGCTGCTGCTCTCAATTGTTGTTGCTCTGTTTTGTCTTTGTTTGTTGCCCACAACATCGAGTATGGTTTCCTTCTCCTATTGGGTTGGTTTAATGTCATATGAGTGACAGAACCTTAAATATGGCATTAAACCTCAATCAAACAAACACATCATTGACATTTTAAATTTATAGAAAAATACACTTATAAAATTTGTAGTATGTGAAGCCCCAATTTTTTTGAGGAAATAAAGTATATATACAATATTACATAATAAAATAGCATTAATTCACAAATTGGAATTAATGTCCTACTCAAAGGTATTTCACTGATATAATGATGATGGTGATTTGCTTTCCAATAAAGTCACCGCAAGTGGCATAAATTTTAAAACTGATTTTAGAGATGTCACTTACAATGTACTTTAAGCCACTGCTTTAAATTGGACCACTATAGTTTGTGAAATATTTTGTTTGTGTAGGCTTTTCGATATATTTTTTTATACATGTTTGCCCTCATGCGACAACCACATGGCTGAAAAGTATATATAGTATATACTGTTATTGCGCAAATGTAATTGGTTAAGAATTTGTGTAAGTAGATTGTTAAAACATAGGTGGAAAACACAGATTAGAACAAAACCTTTTAATTTATGGATTTGTTTTAATGAGCAAATTTTTTTTTTAATACTATCTTCGCTTGTATTGTATGATTTTTAAAAATTGTACCAACATAAAAATAATATTCTGGTATTTTTTATTTGTTTATTTTAAATAATTGTCTCTTGTTTTAGTGTTGAGTTTGTTGGGAGAATCAGTGCTGAAGGTAGAGGATTTCTCTCATAGTTATCCCTATGACTGGAGAACCAAGGAGCCTGTGATCATCCGAGACAGCAAACAGTGGTTTGTTAACACAGAGTCACTACAACAAAAAGCTGTGGTAAATAAAAATAGAACGTTAACAAATTGGTTCAATCTTTTCAGCAATTTGGATAAAGGATACATATATGTGATACTCATGGTATAATGAAAAGCTGTATTTATTGTCTACTCAAGATTTTCTATTTTCTATTTCCACAAAATGCCATACCTTGTTGGAAAATTGTTAAAGGTATTGCCCATAAATTTAGATTAGTTTGTTTGTTTGATTGGGATTTAACGTCCTACTGAAGGGTATTTCACTTATATGATGACAGATTGTCCACTTCACACTGTTCCTTGCCCTATAATGGCGGAAAACTGGGAGGAAACCTAGTAAAAATCACTCCTGCGATTGCCGGAGCCACATCTTGTGACTCACTCATATACCTGAGGGACGACAGACGGACTCAATCCCGTGAACAGTACATCGAAGTAGGCGATAGAAAGCGCACTCGCTAGCCACTACGCCACGGCCGCGGGCCCATAAAGTTAGAAGCCTCTTCATAATAACCCTCGACTTTCATGAAAATAGGTTTGTCCAATGGAATTATCGAGTTTAAATAAAAATTATTTGAATTTGTGTTCATTCTGTCTTGTCAGTGTTTGTTGCATGTGATATATAGGGAGGTATCCTTCTCACATTGGATTGGTCAAATGAGTGAAATAATGGCATTAAATCCCAAACTAACAGGTATTCTTACTTTCAGGAGTGTCTGAGAGAGGTGCCCATTTATCCAAAGTTCTCTGAGCGTGGAATGCTCACACAGCTGGCCTCCAGGACGTACTGGTGTATTTCACGTCAGCGGGCATGGGGAGTTCCTATTCCTGTTTTCTACACAAATTCTGATGAGGTCATCATTGATGAGTATGTTATCCTCGTTATAAATAAGACGTGTTCTTCCCCCATTCATTTCTCTATTTCTAAACTTTAGAAAGTTAGGAAACAAAACAAGTGGTATACTAGTGCCTTTTGGTTATAACAGATTTGAAAAAAAAAACTGTTTTCACCAAAACATCTTATGTCCTGTTTCAGAGAAAGAAACAGATGCAATATTTAAAAATTTGCTGTGCATATCAAGCAAAAAGTGAAAAAAAAAAAGAAGCTTCTTAAGTTTTTCTTTAAGTTACAAAAAACGTAGAAAATTTTCAAACATCATTTAAATACCTTAACACCATTTTGCTTAATTAATTTTGTATGATCCTAAATGACAGATTATAAATATAATTTATAAAATGTCAACTTAATTATTTCACATTTAATGTTTTTCATGATCAAATGACAGGCTGAAATTTGGCAAAAACATTTTTAACTTTAAGAAATACTTAAGTAGCTTTATGAATACGAGTCCAGATGTTTTTTTTTATAGTAACAGATTAAAAAAAAATAATTCATTTTATGAAAGCAAATTGTACATGTCAGATACAACATATATTTGGTAATAGATGTCTTTGTCTTCTTTTTACACATTATTTTTTCTTGTTTAAGAGGCATTTAGAAGCTGATGTACTTTTTTTTCTTATTAGCCAGACGATAGACCACATTCAGTCCTTATTTAGACAACATGGTTCTGATTGTTGGTGGACATTACCCATAGATCAGCTACTACCAGCTTCCTATAGACAACAAGTACGCTTGACTGTTTTCTTTGATACCGTTAATTGTTAAGGTATAAGACCTTCTGATTTGAGGTCAGTGATCAAGACTGTTTTACTTAGCACTAGAGATAGATTAATTTTACAACTTTTTCAATACACTTTACATTTCATGGTTGTGCAAGTGTCAGTTATTATTGGAATACACCGCCGTCATATGAGTGAAATAGCCGTAAGCAAGACATATGCCTTTATGGCAAATGAGCTACTCTTAGCTGATATATTGTGAAATCTTTGTTATACATCTTGGGTTTGTCCTGTGTCATGGTTGTTACCAGGGACTTTTGTACTGGTTTCCATCCACTATTTGGCTGACAGATTGTTATATGAATGTTGTATCCCTAAGTACACAATGAAGCCGCAATGAAACAATTTACCCTTAAAGTGGAGACATAGAAGGTCTTGTGTTTTTATCTTCTTATACAATGCATCTAAGAAATGTGTCAAGGGCAACTGTTTCCTTATTTCTCTTCATAGAAAATGACAAATGATACAACTGTTGTAAAAAAAAAAATATAGTGATTAAATGTTCGTTTTTGACTTTACAGTGTGATAGTGTAGATACATGTACCTCAGAGATTACTCGAGGGACAGACATACTGGATATCTGGTTTGACAGTGGATCATCATGGTATTCAGTTCTCAAAGGTAAAGACCGATACAAACTGTTAGCAATCTAATTTATTACAGATGCAATGGAGCCCCATGATTCCTAACTGACTATGGAGCAACAGGAAGCTGATCTGTTTTGTGAGGTTTTTGAATGTAGCTGTCATTTTTTATTCGCCTGACTTCGCCTTTTTCTTTTATTTTTCTTATTTCTTTGGATACAAAGTTGGACTTAGTCATATTATAAATCAGAAGTGAATTTTGTTTCCTGAGCTGAACTCGAAAACTATAAGGCCTATCTTTGTGAAACTTGGTAGACACATTCACCATCGGTTGTAGTTGTGCCTACACGAGAGCGTATGTTGGATTGTCTAAAACTCTTGTTTGAATTAGTGCGTTCTTTGTTTTGGGTGGCTGCTATCATGTTATCAATAAAATAATGATGTAAAACGACAATCTAGTAAACAGCAAAGTACTTTTTTGTAGCATAGTTTCTTTAGATTTGATGTTATTTTATAACATTCTTTTACTTGATAATATTGTGTCTGACATAGTTCTGCTTTATGTGTTACCTTATATCACTCAATCCCACATTGTTAACTTTATGTTTTGTTTTATTTCCCAGATGTAGGTAGACAGGCTGACTTATATGTGGAGGGTATTGATCAATTTGGAGGCTGGTTCCTCTCGTCCTTACTCACCAGTGTCACTTTACAGGGAAAAGCACCTTATAGGTAAACAAACAAATAAATACTGATATGGTTAGGAGCAAAAACATACATTTTCAGAGTTAAATCTAAACAAAATGTATAGTAAGAAATGAAAAAAGACAAAATGTCAAATGTTTTTTTTTGTTTTTTTTTTGGTTAATGTTACAATGCTGTACTTAAGGCTATTTCACTCACATGACAGCATGCCAGCCCAATGGGTGAAGGAAACCACCCTGAAGTCCACTGGCAACAAACAAAGATAAGACAAATACAGGACAATCACAGGACACAATACAAAGACTCCTTTTGCTGTGAGACCACCAGGGCAACAGGAAGCTCCCTCCAACCACCCGTTTTTTGCTCCTGTGATTTCATATTAAATGGGCTCCCTCTGTTTCCCATACCATAGTGTAACCACAAAACAACTTCAGGGAGCTTTTGTTATAAATGTTTGTACAGTATTAAGATTGGGCGGGGGGGGGGAATATATGACTTGTTTTCAATCTGTGTGGAGAAATTTGTGTCATATTTTGAAAACCTCCGAGTTGTCATTGATATTGTTATAAAAACATATTTTAATTGTTTTTTTCCCTCTCTTTTGTAAAGATCTTTGTTAGTGCATGGTTTTGCCATGGATGAAGAAGGACGTAAAATGTCCAAATCAATTGGTAATGTTGTTGATCCTGATGTAATTATTAATGGAGGCAAGGTAAGTTATTCTCTGATTATTTTAGTCAGTCAGGATAGTGATGTTTGTTTGTTTTGTTTTGTTTGATTTGGGGTATAAGGCCGTACTTAATGTTATTTCCCTCACATAACGGGCTCACGGCCGTGGCTTAATGGTAGCGAGTGCACTTACTAATCCTACTTCAATGTGCTGGGCACAGGATCAAGTTTGTCTGTCGACCATCCGGTATCTGTGTCCGTCACACGTTGTGGCTCTGTCAATCACGAAGTGGTTTTTACGAGGTTACCTCCCGGTTACCACCATGCCTATGGAAGGAACAGTGTGAAGTGGACAATCTGTCGTCATATAAGTGAAATACCCTTGAGTACAACGTTAAAGCTCATAAAACAAACAAACAATCAGTCACATAACAGTGTGCTAGTCCCATGTGTGAAGGAAACCGCCCTAGACGCCACTGGCAACAAACAATGCCAGGACGAGACAAATACAGCTTGATCAAAGCAGAGAGATGTTCTAATTTTGTCATTTGAAATTTTTACAATTTCTGTTCATGATGCAAAACTTTTTAAAAAATGAACCTGAATTGATAAAAGCATTTGTTTACACTTGTTAGGGGTTCCAGCATTTAGCTGGAAGCCCTATTGTTTTCGTTCGGTTTATTTGTCACTGTTATTATTCTTATTATTTTACTTCTTTTTTGCACTTAACAAAACGGCCAAAACTAAAGCACTTCTGCATCTAGAGTCACCAACATTTTCACAACGTTACAAATTCTTCTGTACTACGAATCTGAACTATCTGATTTTTCCTGGGTCACTTCACTTTCCCAAACTAGCAGGCACTCTCGAAAACCTCGATCCAAAAACTCCTTCCGAACGCCTCGGGCAATTGGGCTGAAATTTAGCAGGCTTCAAGACCATCTGATGGCGCCACAAACGTGATCACAGATATCACGTACTTGCACTATTGACGTCACAGTGGCGCATATTGTGTTTATAGCAACTGTTTCGATTTAAGAGCGAGTTATAAATGCACTGATCCAGTACATCAGATGCAAAGTTTAAGGCTAAACCGAAAGTAAGTGTTAGACTTCTACGCAGTGCTGTATTCTTCCTGTGTTATATTGAGGGAGGCAAAGGTCAACGTTCAGACTGTGTTTACCACTGAAGGGGGACAAAGGTCAGCGTTCAGTCTTATATTGAAGCGTTGTGCCTGTCAATTTACCGTACGGTGGTTGATGTCTATCGTCTTCAGTAATACCAACATGATAATTGTTTAAATCATGTTTACAGTGAACCTGATATATTACATTGGCTCTATTGAACGGGTGTAGCGGGAGGAAGGTTTCAGTTCGGCGTGAACATAACGGCGGTATTTGAAAAAAACAATACAAAAAGATGCTTATTTAGCGTACGTGATTTATATAGAGAAAATCTTCCCTGGGTTAGAATTCGGGACTCTTACTGCCGCGAGCGTCTGTAGATCAGTCGGTAGGGTGTTAGGCCTTAACCCAAAGGTCTCTTCATTTATTCAAAATAGATGCACATATGTAGAGTTTGCACATGTGGATGTACCTCAACAAGCAAACGATATATCTGAGCGGTAAGTATTCATTATATGTATCTTCCACTTGCAGTATGATTTAGAGCTCTAGGCATTAACAAGTCGCGCAGAAGTCTTGAATTGGATGATACTATATTGCTAACAACAGCCAGTTACCCATTAAAAGATATAATACACGAAATATCTCAGTATTGTTTATATTGACTACAATACATTGCTATATGTATGAAAGTACTTAGCTTAGCTACTAGTATATCGTTGTACATCAGGACACGTTATATCTATTGGGTGGCCCACCATTCTCTTTCGATAGAGGTGCACTGTAGATTATTACATTAAAACACATTTGTAGACTTTTCTCATCTTTAAAGCCAAGTATAACATACACATCGTCTGATAGAATATAATATAGTTCAGATATATAAATTAGCATTCACTAACTAAAAGTTTAACCTAGTTCATGAATTCCACATGAAGCCGTTGTGTTGGTAAGGTCTTTGTATAACGTCCTGTGATTATCCTGTATTTGTCCTGTCTAGTTTTTGTTTGGCAGTGGTAATGGTTTCATTCTCCCATTGGTCTGACACGCCGTCATGGGAGTGAGATAACCTTAAGTACGGCGTTAAACCCTAATCAAAAAAGCGAATTCGCTTCACCATTAATTACAACAATATGCGAGACTGAAA
>JAVFBX010183025.1:0-14269 GCA_034783855.1 Mopalia kennerleyi
TAACAAAGCGTAACAAGGCCTGATCAAATCGGGAAATAATTCGTCCCCAAAGCGTAACCAATTCGTATCAGAGCGTATCATTACTTAGGAGATCGTTATATTTTGGGAAAAGTAAACAAAAATCATGGCGCTTTGCTCGCCGATTAAAAGCGCGGCATTCGCCGTTGGTGTTTTTTGTTTTCCTTTACACCCTCTGAAAAATGTATTTAGAAATCTAAAGAAAATCTTCATTACATATCTTTTATGTATTTATTTTCCTATACATCCTCTGAGAAAACGTATTTAGAAATGTAAAGAAGATCTTCATTATATATCTTTGATAGATATGCTTGCCTATACATTGTCTGAAAATGTATTTAGAAATCTAAAGAAATCTACTTGATTATATATCTGTGATATATTTGTGTTCCTTTACATCCTGTGAAAAATGTAATAAGAAATGTAAAGAAGATCTTCATTATATATCTTTGATATATTTTTTTTCTATACACCCTCTGAAAAATGTATTAAGAAATATAGAGAAGATCTTCACTATATGTCTCTGATATATTTGTTTTCATATACATCTTCTGAAAAATGTATTAAAAAATCTAAAGAAGATCTTCATTATATATCTTTGATATTTTCGTTTTCCCATACATCCTCTGAAAAATGTATTTATAAATGCAAAGAAGATCTTCATTATATATCTTTGAATTATTTGTTTTCCTATACATCCTCTGAAAAATATATTTAGAAATTAAAAGAAGATCTTCATTATCTATCTTTAATGTATTTGTTTTCATATACATCCTCTGAAAGATGTAGTTAGCAATGTGAAGAAGATCTCCATTATATATCTTTGATATAGACAGCTTTCGGTTGCTTTCGCCTCCCTGTCTACCAAATACTCGAAGCTTCTTGTCCATTGACGTCCGGGACTTCATACCGACTTTGTTCTTCGCCTTAAAGTTATCGATACATGTAGCTTTAAGGCGCGAGTGCGTTTGACTGCAGACACCGATCTTTCTAGGATAGTTTTTGGGTAGAAGGTCTATATAGCCACTGAAGTAGTCTTGGCTTCATTGGTGAGGAGGAACGAAATTTCACAGCATACTGAAGCAGCTGCCATCCTTTCTTTATTCTTCGATCCACCTGTGTAGACCAAATAACGAAGTGTGGAGCAGTCAAGGTGGGGAAGAGGGGAATAACATAGGCCCATGTTTTCTGAACGGATTCCAACATTTGTGAAATGTAGATTGATTGCGTGTCCAAATGTAGGATTGTGTGATTAAACCAGTCTCCTAATCCCGGATCAATATCACTATTGGAAGCGGATTAATTTTAGGGTTTATGGGGAACTAAGTTTTATACTTCTTTAGAACAAGGAGGGATTGTCTGGAGATGTACAGAATACAAAAAGCTATCATGTGCTGAACTATGGACTATTCAATCAAAGCCGAGTAGGAGCGAACCAGAGAACGATTTATAGTTTAATGCAAAACGCTCAGGACCACAATCAGTGCTCAGCGCGGCTTATTGATCTCAAGGGTCTGTGTGTGTACATTTAGTTCTTAAAAAGGTTCAACTTACACGATTGGTGAGTTTACCCAAACAGATCTGCCCGCTAGAAATGCCCCAGAAGGTTTTACAGCATCCGGTCCACATGCCATGCCCCTTTGACGAGAAAATTAAATTCCATGAGCCTAAATGGGTTGTCAGCCATGAGGTTTTCGAAAGCAGAAGTCTTGTTTTTATGGGGCTATTGCCCCATTTTGTAACCGTCACAAATTTATACAATTCACTCATTTTAGCTAAATGCACGGGAAATACCTTAAAACAAATTATTGCTGAAAGCCTATTAATTGTTGGGATTTTGTAGCTGAATTTTATACCTATAAGTCTGAACCAGCGTATCGTATCGTAAGGCTTATTTAGCGTGTGAGACGCATTTAATACGCATAGTGAGTCGAGAGCGGGTTATTATCGCTTGCCGAGTTTATTAACCCAGTTGTCCTGTAAAAGCCAACCAAGTGATCGTGTTAAAAACACCCTCCTCGAGAGACTCGGCATACCCTATGGAAGCTGTGACCAATGACCTGTTATATAAAGACAATTGGCTGTGACTGGCTTTAGTAATTTTCCGCTGCCTCGTTTTCGGTTTACCCGTTTAACTTTGTCTTTGTTTTGATGATATAATTGTCAAAATATCAAATGAACGGCAAAATTATTTGTTTATCGACGAAAGAGGGTACGATAGTGAGTCGGACACTTCTGTTTATGAGCGGTCTTCTATAGTTCGAATAGTTCAGACAGCGACGTTGAAAGTGGCAAGGAGAGGAATGAATCCGAGGCAGGGAGTTGGATGACACATTTTTCTGACAATCTTGTGAATGAATTTGCCGCCGAACATCGGTTATCGGGCGATTCTACCCTTCTCAATTATTTCTTTTTCTGGAATCCTGTGCATGTATTTTAATGTTATCGCAAGGGAAACGAACAAAGCTGAACAAACAATACAAGCGGTGTAATTGTAGAATCGGTTTGGGTTAAGTTTTAGTGTTAGTTATTACAAATGTTAAACTTAGATAGTTTTGTAAAGTGACGGACCAATTCTACAGTTACTCCTTAATTCAAAGATCATGCCTAAAACTCCATTTTTAAAGCGCAGTCAGTATCTTCACCTACGTGACAACATATTATTCTGACAGCCCAATTCTTATTTTGAAAGGTCTTTAGGTCATATTTGTTATTTCCTAGGTTTTCCAGGTAGTGTGCAAGTTCTGTGTAAGTAGGCTTAGTCAGTCTAAAACCATTAGGCCTACTTCCCGCTACCGAAAACGCTCAAAAGTTTAGTGAAAACGCCCGCTATTTAAAATCGTATTTACCCCCACAAACACTGATTCAGCTCTGCGAATAGAATACATATGACCTCGATCGGCAGTTATGGGTGTTAGTGTAGGAGCCCCATGAAGAGAGAATTTAGAACAAAGAAATTCAACTGTAAATCGGAACAACCCGTGCATTTAACCAACCAGGGTTTTCGGGACCCATCGTTTCTGCTTACCTCCAACAGTCTAACTTCGCTGACGGGACCCTTGCGCTTTGGGTAAGTTTTCAAAGCGCATTTAAATTTGGTGTAAAGTAAGATGCCCACACTCTATCAGAAATCTCTAATCGTATGTTAATGATTTAATTAACTATAAAGGGAACTATAAGGTTTGAACACATTTAGAAGTGGGATAACATAATTATACAATTTCTGGATAACCACTTCTTGTTTTGTGATAGAATTCAACGTTTCGATACATATGCCTGTATTGTCATCAGGTGTAAATTGGCTAAAGAGCCTCTCCTTTGTTTTCTTTAGTCAATGTACACCTGATGGCGATACGGGCATATGTATCGAAACGTTGTGTTCTGTCACAAAACAAGAAGTGGTTATCCAGAAATTGTATAATTATAAAGGGAACTAGTCCTGGATTGAGTATTAGGGCCCTTTATTTAATGTTATATTATTGTATTCACAACTATCAGACTAACTCTCACAGGGGTGTCAGTAAAACCGGCAAATAATTCCCTATGTTAATAAGCACTCGGAGATATAAATTTAGATGAATGGTAAAACTTATTATTGACGACCTATAAAAGTTTCGGATGAACTCTTTCCGGTAGTGTGTCAAACTTATGTGGGTGGTTGTTATGTGGTTGGGTTTTGTTGTGTTTGTTTTTTTTTTTTTGGGGGGGGGGCAGCTCAGGACATTTAAATAAGATGGCAGGATTGTCTTGTCGTTAAGTGCATATGGAGTAGTTCCGGACCAGTCCAAGGTTATGGTATGTAATGAGGTTCTGGGAAGAGCTTGCTTGTCTCCTGTTGCTCAGACTCCAGCTCCTTGGGCTTTCGCGTCCTCTAATGCATTGTTGGTCGGTAGCTCCGTGCGACTATCCGCTTTGTTCTACCCTTTTGATTTCTTATTGTAATAACCATTTTGGCACTCCGACGACAAGGAAAGTATAAGGAAGCCAAACTGATCGAAATATGGAACAAAAGATAAGGTAGCCAATTACTTATCTGTTTTGTCAAAGTCGCTGTTTTCTAATATCGTAGTTGCAGCCATTAATAGAGCCGCTAGTTGCTGAATTGCCCGTGTAAATTGGTTAGTACTACATGTACCTGCCCGCAGTCGGGATTTCGATCTGAATGTGTAACTATCTGATTTTGCCCCGTACTGTTATCTATCTAAAAGGTTTTCAAAATGTGTAACTGATGTCACATCCATAACTTTCTTAAGTATTTATTACATGCACTCAACTTCTCGTGATGCCAAACGCCAGATTACAAGTAAAATTCTTAAAATGGGACCTAGTTTTAGTTAGTATGCAAAAATTCTTAAGTCGTTTAAAGAAAGGTATAAAACGTTGCTTTGCCTGAAGGTTTTTAATATTTGGTGAAAAGTACTTAGTGTTTTACGTTGACTTGTGGGGTTGTACACTCCCATTCATCAAGCCGCATCGACCAGGCTGCGTCCATATCAAATAAGTACAGCGCAACAAATTTGACAGTTAAACAGACTGCATCGGACATGAACACATTTCTTTATTAGATAAATGTAACTGGTTACATATGAAGCCCCTGGTTCCACATGTACACATCACAACACTGGCTGGTTGCCCGCTCAATTCTGATAGGAATTTTGAAATCCTATTACCAGCCTCCATGTCCATATATTCTATTGGACATCTGTTTGATGTATCTGTAAAGGGCATTATTTGGAGTTTTGTGAGTGTGTATCTTTCTAACGCTATAGCGGGGTTAAACGAAATCCTATCTTCAATCATGGACAAGGGATTATTCTGCAATTATGTCTTTCGAACAACACCACTGATATAGTTGGAAGGGCCACCAGGGTAGATCTCGTGTGGACGGCGGTGTACTCCGCTTGTCATAATTACACAACCAAACATGTTAACAGTTTGCTTTGTCGGAAATTGATATTCATGGTTAGGTTAGGTTAAACCTATGCACCTTATCCGTGGGTTTATGGATATAACGCAAGATTAATAACGCAATAAGTCAATTAATTTAATATAATATATGTGTAATGAACGATAACGGTAAAGGTTCAGTGCTTTGAGAATAGGACAGAAGGTTGAAGCTTGCGGTTCTTGTAAAGAACAGGTCATTATTAACAACTCTCGATTGTTTTACTGTCCAAATTTGACCATACCTTTAATAATTGCTCCAACGTGGTACCAACTCTTTGCTAATGTTGGCTACATGGCATCGCATAAACTATCGACTAAAAGAAAAAAGCATCGGAAGTCATCAGTATCGAATCGTGTCCAGGCTTTAATAGATATCAATATAGAATGGATTGTCTTGCAGAGTTGGTTTCCTTTGTTCTCGCATATTGAGCGTCCTTTCATTGATAATACACCAAATTTAGACAGTATGTTGGTTTATGATAAACAGAAAGCAACAATAGCGTTGACAGTTTTATAGGTGTTTACTCTACCAACTAAATTAATTGTATAAGTAACGAAACGAGGTTTCTTGTGACGTTTTCACTGCAGACTAGTGCTAAATATACTGAGTTCAAAGAGCCCTGTTAAACACCAACGTCACGACAACTGAAACTTAAAAAGAACCGACTACATATTTCAAAACCAGGCACTAATATCAATGCTACCCTTGCCTTATTCATACACAAAAACATTTCGTCTCATACAATTTACATTTGGGAATAGATAGATCAAACCCGTTTAACTTACTCCGAACCCTAACTATAGTGACAAACTACGAAGGAATTGCCGTTACAAAATGTCTAAATTAGTAGAATAAACAACACGCAAGAAAGGATCATTGAAAAAAATCTTATTCATTTATAATCAATCACTAATTTGGTATATTGAGACAGTTCGGCGATAGGTGTTTGTTCGCGGGTTATAGCCTATTACTCTTCTCCAACCAGACAAGGTGGGTTCCGCGATGATGACGGAATAAGCCATCAATCAAGACTGGAGACAGTGGGGTTACCTCAGTGGTACATGTGTTGTCTGAAAGGTGAGGTGGCTGAAAGATGAAGCTTTCTCATTGTGGCTTATCCCTTAATTCCAGTAGTGTGATTTTATTTGAATCTTTGTTGATTTTTCAATAACAATTAAATTTTGTCAAATTCGCATTTTAATTCCATATGTATTAATTAAATATGACATCAGGTGGATATGTATTTGTACGTCTCGCTAGTCACTTTGTTTCGCCAGTTAATTATTGGGAGAATTCGTGGTTGACTAGTTGTTACGAGGTGTCTTCTCGGCTACCTGGAAATGCAGACGCCACACAATTGAAATTCACTTTGGACACAACTCTGATTTTATAAATAAGTAAAAAAAATTCGTATTGTTGTGTACGATGTGATACTTATATATTTACAATATTGATTTATATATCCTTTTTTTCTTCATATTTCTGTGCAAGATCCTATTTTAACTTTTATTGTCAAAATAAAATAACATAATACATAATATATTGTCAGGTTATTGACACATTTATCAAAATATTTAGTGCATTTATATGTAAACATGCAGGCCGATGAAGCACGGGATGCAGTTGGCGGCGGTCAACAAAGTCTACACTTCTTTGAATTATGCTAAGCACTTTATAAATTGTAAATTGTATGTTAAACCTTATACTTGTATAAGCTTGTAGTTTAATGCATGTTTTATTTTTAAAAAAGCATGTTTAAAAAAAGCATATCAGTGATCAGTGAAGTTTATTGCAAAAACATGCTAGATAAATCCCATGTAATGTCTCACACAGCAATGTGCCGATGTAGAACGATTTTCGTTGAATCAAACATTTAAACATAAATGCATCAATCATAACCCCAAGTGCCGATGTCTTATTTCCGTTGTTTTCATGTATTTCCCAAACACGGGCAATAACTGGGAAATTTTAAAGCAAATAAACTGCAGTTTTTCAGCGTGTTGACAGCCTCTCTGTATTAAAAAGCTGTTAATATGGTTTCATTACCGAAACTGTTGTTCAAGCTGGACAGCTCTGGAAATGATTTCATTAACAGCACTGGTTGGCTATGGATCGAATACGTCTTGAGAGGAGACCAAGTGTCGTTCTAAATTAGTCTGCATATAGCTTGTACGATCGCAGTGAAATCAGGCTTCACAAGAGCCAATCCCGCTTAACAACTACCCTGATGAAAACTATTCATTCTCGCTTTATCGACACATTGTTTGCGCACTGAGAACGTGGGCTATGTTCCTATAGCTGTCACTGATAAATGACAAACGTCTTATCGGGTTGAGAGATTCCACTTTATTTTGGTAACACCGTGCGTACGTTAAACATCTTTCTTGTTATTCGATGCGATCTGACATTACGGAAATGCTCACGGTGACTTGTATTTTTACGTGACTGCCATGCTTCAATGGCGATGAGGACTATTCGGCAATTAGCCCGGCTGATATCAGGCGGCTTTGTTCAACAGATTGTTACTGTCGTCTAACATCTATTTGTTTAATTTTCTCCCATTGTTGTTGAATATCGATTTATGGACCTTTAGTCGATGGCACAGTAGCGTATCGCTATCGATCTCTGTAGATCTATAGATGAACAATTGAAACATGTACAAAAAAAAATGAAATACAGCAGCAATTGTTGATCCTTTTACGCCAGTGTCGTTTCTTTTCGAAGATTTATTGACGTTTAACGATAACCCGCCTACAAGACATATAGTTGTTACCCAAGGTATCCACTCTTGGAATCGGCTATTTAATGGGAATCTGCCAGTATTTAATGTAGATACTGCACGTCGCAGTTTGTCAAGTAAACACAATAAACGTCCACAATTGTTCAAATCACGCAACGCTATTTAATACACTGATAATCAGCACAAAACAGAACAAAATATTTTACAAGGAGCTCTGTTATTAGCCTTAAAACACCATATATACATGTCAATTTCCCCAAATAATCCCTTTTTGGGCGGCCATTTTATGATATGGATTGGGCGTTCTGTATGCAGTGAAAGTCGGACACGTAAAAGTATTTGGAACTCTATAAAGTAGGTCCTGCTTAAAGTCGATGTGCTACATACACTGTACCCCTAACACGGCTATGTTCCCCCCTGAATGTTACCGTACTGCTCTGGTATTAATTCGAATAAATATTGTATTTACGAAAATAGACATTCTAGAACAGTTTAACGAATTTTGCGCTCACAGATGCAACTTTAATCACTCCGAATTAAGTGAACAAAACATAAACTACTCGCCCATAGATAATAATAACATAAGTGTAAGACGTTTATCAAGACTCTATTGTTCAGCATATTACAACAATGTAAGCAAATTCTATCCTACTGCTTCTTGTTGTCTCATTCAGTCGCAGCAGAAGTATCTTAACTAGACACATGCAACTTCCATGTTCCACATTGAACAATGGGATCACAGTCATCTCTATTCAGCCATCGAGTGATTGCGCTTCAGCTATAGCAACACTGCTGAGGAAACAAGTGAATGTCAATTAATTTCCTCGCCCAGCCAATCAACATATTTCCAGTTTACAGATAGTATGTTGCGATTGGCCGACGCATAAATCCTAAAAGCATAATGTACGGATGTAACATCAATGGACGTACTATAATGATTTTACTAAAGATGCTTTGAGCTTGTGCTTGGTTACACATTGTTAAATGGTCGGTTCTAGCAATTTTAATGCACGGAACTGACGAATATGAAACCTACTGCGCAGCCTATTCGACATGAAATGTTGGGCAAACCCCACGAAGCCGTGGTGTGGAAAGTAGTTGCAAACTTCTACTCAATACACTTCTTTCTGGTCGTAGGGGTTTTACGAACAACCGTACTTTTCACATAGATGGTAACTTCAAATATTTGCATGTAACGTTTCAATCTTATTCCAGTCAGTGTTTAAACGTAATGTTATCGGTCTGTGACACGAGGTAAACAACCTTAACTCAACTAAGTTAAACATTTCGTTATAGACAGAAGAGATCTTATTGTTCGCATCCTTTATATAGTCCTTCCTTATTTGCTGTATACTTTCAGCGATATTGCTTATTCCCTTTTTGCTTTCAGGTATTGCTTATCCACTTGATACTGTCTGACCTAGAAAGTGTTCCAATTAAGAAAATGTTTTCCAAAAGTAATAAAATACACTTTATATTAGGTTAGTTTATAGTATACGTTTGGTACAAACGCATCAGAGGTTCATCGAAACAATTTGCCATTGATTTATACATTGTATTGAATGACTAGATGTGTATGTTTTGAAAGATGACACATGAAAGTTGACCACCTTCAGTATAGGTAACTACATTTAACCCTCGTGATATTTCAACGGTACTTTGTGAATCCGAAAGTGAACCAGTTGGTACCGATTCAGCAATGTCATTGCATGCTTGTTCAATACTCCCGATGTTGTATATTTATACATGTGTATGTTTAAATTTATATAAATGGGACTTCTACATATTTATTCATGAAAAAGATGCACGTTGTCACTATAAAGCAAAAGTTTACTTTAAAAAAAACGCAAACAAAAAATTGTGAGGCTACACATGAAGGTCAAAATGAGCCAAATACCATTATATATAGAATTGTATATAGAGACAGACCTGTTCAAATCATATTAGTTTGAATTGATATGTTTGGCAGAAAGAAAATAATAAGAAAAAAAACGAACGACTGTACATAACATTCTACATGCTTTACTAGCGCCAAAACGCGCAACAGTCTCCCGCGGAGTGATATCACCCCGGGTTCGCGCTGGACTGCCGTCACACCGCTCGATTCAAATCACTCCCGGCGGATTTAAGTTCAATATTTCGCCTTAACTTCCCAGTTAATTGTAAGAGGGTTTTTGTTATTCTTGTTCTGTCGGGCGAACTTCTTTTCTCTGGCAGTGCAGCCGACCTCTTCCCAAGGGTATAATACACACAACACGCACATCGAGGATGACTTCCCGCTTGATACTTCATACAATCTTTGATAAAACAATCACAGCGGTGACACTCCATCTCTGTGTACATGAATGTCAGCAGCAGCAACACACCTACAGATAAACACAAAACACAAATAGTGAAAGCAAATATGTATTGCGTGTAAG
Source organism: Mopalia kennerleyi (assembly GCA_034783855.1). Taxonomy (NCBI): domain Eukaryota; kingdom Metazoa; phylum Mollusca; class Polyplacophora; order Chitonida; family Mopaliidae; genus Mopalia; species Mopalia kennerleyi. The sequence continues at coordinate 10,127 of JAVFBX010183025.1, forward strand.
AGCATATATATATATACATTTAGATGAGCCATCGGCACCGAGCATGAATGTTTTAACAAAAGGCACGATTTATTTTCCACTGAGTAACGTTTCACTACTGTGTGTGAGTAACCTAATTTGCTAGTCAATAAGTGCTGTTTGTGTCTATTTCTGGTGCATGCAAACAGACTAGCACAATATGCCTATGTGTGCTTCTAAAGTTTAGTAATGACAATTAATAGACCAAATCTGTCATAAGTACATAACAGGAAGGAGACATAGTCGATACATAGAGGATCTATTATGAGTGAACGGATGATGGTTTTATTACACGAACACGTCGGAAGATGCCAAAGCTTAATTTATAGTGAATGTGATGCGATCGCCAAACTACAGGTCAGCCATGGTCGTTTTGCAAGTTGTAAAATAAAATAGTCCGTGTAGGTTGCAGCTTTTGATTGGTTGAATTGTATCAATAAACATAAGTGATCAATCAAAGCGTGGGAACGCTGTATCCCACGTGTGGAGATATGAAACAAATATCTGATGGCTGTATTAAACTGACATTTACTTATTTATGGGATAGTAGTTGACCACGACTGCTTCAGGCGACACATGTGATATGAATATATATTTTATCTTTCTTTTTATTTTTACCCTAGAAAACATTTACCTTAAAAAAACATTAAACCTAATAGCAATAATCGCATCTAAGTAGCGTTAGAACTAATAACTAATAACAATTTCAATGTCCAACGTAATATGGATTTTTGAAACTAAAACACAACAATAACCAGCATAATGTTTAATCCTCCTCTTCCATAAAGGCAAGGACAAGCAATGAGCTATGTATTGACTACACTGTGACACTATGTGCAATATCACAATAGATGAAAACAACCACAAACCAGGATTAGGATTGCATTGGCGCGACCAATCCTGGGTTACATGACACCATGCGGACTATTTAAGTGGTTACCCAATAGTTTGTTGGAATATTGTGACAATAGGTTTAATGACGTTTTACAAGTATTTATATAGTTTCTTTAACAGAGCGATTTGATTTTTTGGCCGCCTGCTGGTTGTAAACTATACTTGATTGAAACAGTGTATTTTCTAACATTCGCTCCCTGAGACTATAATCGCATCGGACGGTTTCGATAAGAAGAGATCAGAAAACGTCTCTGCCGCACACATTTATGCAGTTTCTTGAGCAATGTGCTTTAGTGGTCGTCAGTGGCGGCACCAAGGGGTGGGTTGGGGTGGCCAACTTCAGCCCCAGCCATCCTTTCTGCTACCCCACTTTTGCAAATAAAACGATCTTTAAAACAATAAAATGCTGTAGATCACTCTTCGCAAGGTAATACAATTTGTGTGTTTTGCGCATGTTTTGCACGAAAATAGGAGCTGGACACAGTAGCTTGTGAATTTCAAGTGGACCCACACATCAACATTTGAAAGGAAAATAATTGATCTATACCGTATTTCATTTCCACCTGATCTCAGATCTTAGCCTACATATTCAGTGTATGATGTTGTTGCTTTTTTGGACAACGTCACAGCTTTGTGTTGGTACATATTTTTACAAAGAATTGGTAGTGCAAAGCAATAAAATTATTATATAAAACAATATTTCTTCATTTATCCAAAAAGTAGTGTATGAGTAAATTTTCTTTGCACATGAAGATAATTCCAATGTTGGTATGATCTTCCATTAGTGACAGTCATGTCTTGATTTCATAGTTTGTAAAAGAGATGAAATATCAATTTGGATTATAATTCGTATTTTCAAAATATTAATTATTTATGAAAGTTGGCTGAAGTTTCGTTTAATATTGGCAAGCCCCTGCACATTATTCCACAGCCCCTTACTATAAAGTACGTCCGCACAACCTAAACTTGCAAACAAGATATTTAAATTCCTACATGCTATGTGTATGTTGCATATCTAGTCAAGTGTTTTGTGGACAGTATACATGTGTGAATTCAAATAAAGTCGAGAGTGTGCAATGCATTCAGGTGAATCTTACACACCTCATTTTAACAACATTGATCGATAAAAATCATTAAATCAAATACATCTGAGATTTGACAGTCGCACAACTGTGCCCTTCTGGTTCGTTGATTGGTCTTTCTAGCTCTGGTTTTATGTCACTCAAAAGGACCACAATATAAGCAGAAATATATAATAACTTGGTAGGAGTTTACAATAGTGTGTACAGACTGTGATCTACATTGTGTAATTCGCGACATTCAACGACGTATGTAACGTTGAATTAGTTTTTGTTTCAAATGATGTATGGGTTTTTAGTGTGCTTACATGCGTTGTGTAGCTAAATCTTGGTAGTTATATATACTTTCCCATGCATTTACCAACGGAATTTAAAGAGAATGACATTCATCTCCAATTTCTCTACTTCGTTTTTAATACATGTGAACGGAAAGAATATACGAATGACCAGCCATTTGTTTATTTTACAGTTAAAATAATTCCTCAGTTTACTATTACACAAGCTCGTGACGAATAAAACGTCGATAATCATTTATTGATAAATATTAATTGATATCTCTGATTTATTTCTTGATATCCAGAATTAGTTGATCACTATCGATAATGCTAGAGTATACAACGCGCGAGACATACGTCTTAGTGTTTAACACAAAAAATATTCACTAATTATGTGACCTTTGAAAATATGGTTTAATAACACTGCTTAAACCATGCTGTCAAACTTTCTACGAAGATGTCCGAGAACCATTGGAACATAAATCATTACTGTTATTTACCTGATTATTAAATAAAGCGATTGGACGGAACAGTTTTTTTTAACCCTTTAATGAACACCCAGTCGAGTGACAAAATACATTCACTGTGGTTCTTTGGAGTTTCAAATTATTGATTTCTGGATATCAACAAATCAGATTGAATGTTAGTTATTTATTGATAAATAAATATTAATTGGTGTCTCTGATTGATTTCTTGATGTCCAGAATTCTTTGATCAATATCGATAATGCTAGATTCAATGTATATCCCCCTCCCCATATCAATCAGTGTGCAAATAGTGTATATTGGAATGGCATTCTGATTTGGACGGTCGATCATGTGCTCCAAAAGAGTGATATGGCGATAAAGGTGTCGTTTCATCAACGTTGGTTGACCTGGTTGAGAGCGGTCTGTTTACTTCATGAATATTCTTCTTTCGGTCTGCTGTTAGCCTTCGTAGCACTGTCGATGAGATAACCGGCCCTGCTAGCCAGTGTCCCGGGTCCGAATGCCGGTGGAGCCAAGGGACATTTCTCTTTAGATTTAAAAATCAACAATTAAATAAGTATGCCAAACCAAAGAAGACCGGTCACCCTCTCATCCGTGTCCAAGGTTCGAATACCGCTGGAGACATTAAAGCAAAAATTAAATATTATAGGAAGACGGAGAGAGTAATCAGTCAAATATGCTCAACGTTTAGGCTTTCATCTGAATAGCTGCAAAGATACATTAAATCTTGGAGGTTAAAGGGTATTCTTTTTATCCAGCGGTTATCTCCACACATCCATTGGCTGTCTTCCTTTGTAATCAATGTATTGACAAATCTGTTGAAGCCAAATTCGATAGATCCAAAATAGCTTTGCAAGACCTCAGAATCTATCGGGACATAAGTAATCCGGACCAAATTCTCTAAGCCTAGAAATGTGGTTATTGACAAATCTAAATTAGGAACGAGAAACTTCCGAGCAATGAGGTGACAAACCATTTAACCCCCATACTACCGAACCAGTTTGACCCGAATAAAGAAAACAATATTGGATGAATACAAGAAAAGAAATAACCGGATGATAAGTTGTCTGTTCGACCAGTATAAATCAAATGTTTGTAAACCATTACTAATATGTCAATGTCTTTAATATAGAGCTTACCATATACTTTCATTTTTGGGGTACTTTCGTTATTTAACATCAATGGTTGGCCAAACATAAACTCCTAACGTCATAATATGTCTACATTTAATCGTTCGACCAAATTTAGTCGCCCGCGACCGTCGCGTATAGTGGCTAGCTAGTGCGCTTTGTTACGCCTACTTCGATGTACGGTTCACAGGATCGAGTCCGTCTGTCGACCCTCAGGTATATGAGTGAGTCACAAGATGTGGCTCTGGCAATCGCGGGG
>JAVFBX010183036.1:0-14266 GCA_034783855.1 Mopalia kennerleyi
GAGAGCTCAAACCCTGTATCTCTAGTGAAGGCTACATGGAATGATAGACGATCTGAGATACAGAACTCTGCATCTACGGCAACTGATGAACTCCATGTTTCGAATGTGTGATAATAAGGAGACTTAAATGTCTTATTAATATCCTATCTTTAAAAGTTCGGTCTAAATTGTCTTTGACCATGACGTAATGGCCTCCATAAATTGCGGGTTAAATAAATCAGTCTTGAAGAATTTTCACAAATATGTATATTTTCTTTTCTTAGCGGATTACAGTAATTTTTAGATTTTCTTTAAGTTGATACCTTATTTTGTATATGTTTACTCCTATCCTACTACATTTCAGCTGAATAAATACCGGCCACCGGTATTTATTCTCCTCCTATCTCCTCCTTTAACAATTCTGTCACGTACAATTAATTGTAATTTCTGACAACGAAGAATAATAAATTTGTGAAAGAATAACTTAAGAATTGACATCCCCCCCCCCCCCCCAATATGCTCAACATTACGGCGGTAGACTATTAAAATGAGAAGCACTCTGCAGTTAGTCTCTTGTTTAATTTGTTTTGTAAGATATGCTTTGGTAATTGAATGACGTGGCTGGCATCCTCATAAATATTACCCATGCATATACACAGGAACCTGCATGGGATTACAATATGCAGGGATATGTAACAGCAAGCTTTAACATTGAATTGCCGAGGAAATCACGAACTCTCTCGCGGAGCGGGGGAGCTGGCGAATTGCTCTACCGGGTTTTCAAGCGAAGAAGACAGTGTGTCGAAAGAAAATAAGTTGCTTTCACTCTTTTAATATTTCCATTTTACAGCTGCTATCAGAAATAAAAGGACGTAAGTACATATAAACGACCATCTTTAATTCCATAGAAAGTATTATTAGAACTCGGAGAAAGTGCATTTGGGTCAAAAAACGACGTAATGTTTAGCTACTGAGTTTGAACGCTTCTAATCGTGTAATCGACCCGCAGTGACATCTCCTGCGGAATAAAGCATTGTTGGAGTCGAGACCATGCTGGGAATATGGCGGCGTGACAACATGTAATTGGACCGTGTTGTTCCACCTTTTTAAACGCGGCTACTAGTCTATTATGGGCTACAATTGACATACAAATGTATCAAAGCGTTCAGCTTAGAAAACATTATTGGACAGCAGTTTATTGAACACATAAAAGTCGGTAATTGTAAAAAATTTAAATTACACGGTCAGGAGAGCTCAAACTCTGTATCTCTAGATGAGGCTACATGTCATGATAGACGATCTGAGATGCAGAACTCTGCATCTATCCCTAGTTATATTATTGTGAAAGATTATTTTTAGCATATAGAAAACAATTTTTGATCTTATTAGACATTCCGTAATGTCTGAAAAGAACCTATAACTGAAACTGAATACATAATAACTAAAGAAAAATGATTCATCTATAAATTGTAATAACACTGTAAATATCAATGGAATTCACATCAAAGTGTATTAAAGGAATTCTTAACAAACAATCAGCTTGAATTATTAATTTAGTTACCATAACATTGAGATAAATATCTCAATAATTCCTTATTTTCTAGAATTACTGCTGTGAAATGCTAAATTGTTCTACATTATGTTGACATTGTAATTTCACTGTGCTACCTGACCACATACCTACAAACTATCTGATATATCTTACGAATAAGATTTCATTTCAATGTTTTTATTCACTTTTTATAAATTATAATCAAAGGAATCAAAACGATAATAAGATAAACATTATTGGATTTCCTTTAGTCTTTTCCTGATAAAACAAACATTAGATTATCATACATTATTTTATCTAATTGTTAATTGCATAGTTGTTAAATCGTGAAATATTTGAATCCGTGTTTTCCTACTTATTGGTTATTTTTTCGTTTCGATACTGTTGAGGTCTAACCCTAACAATATTATTCTCTCAACATCATAAAAAAAAAGGTGCAATGCCACAGAAACAGAATTATCCTCGAGTCATTTTCTCATTTACTGCCAGCACTTGTTTAGAATCATTAAAACTTTTTCCCTGGAATAAAGCAATGATTGATAGGCAGCTAAAGCAAGTATCAGGTTGAAGCAATTCTGTTCAAATCATTAGAAGATTCCGTGTTGCACTACAAACAGTTAGATGGCCAGATAACACAGGATCTGTGGAACATATCTCAGAAGAGGCCCAGAGGGCTATCAGATTGGGCTGGGAGCAAGGATTGATCCTTCAACTTTTGTTAAACAAAATTTAAAAAGTTCTTAAGTACATTTAAAAGAATAGACAACATTTCTTAATGGTGATAAAATGCTGGTCTTCATCTTATTACATGTAGGAAATCTTTCCTTTAGCTTTGAAACATCTTGTGAAGTTAAGTAATCGGTATTTGCAATTTCGCTCACCATAGCCAAGCCACTTGCCATATTGACAGTTGTCACCCTCATTGGCCGTATTGTAACCAATCACCTACCAGCTCTTTCGACAATGTGAATGGGTTCTATTTCTGTTATGGCATCTGGTAACCTTGATCCTATGTCATTTACTATGTTTCTTAATTATAAACTGCTTTTAAAATACACATTTCTGCCTCCTCGTGTTAAGAGTTTGTTTGTTTGATTGATTTATTGGGGTATAACGCTGTACTCAAGGGTATTTCACTTTTATGATGACGGATTGTCTACTTCATACTACACAAAATGTAGTGAAGTAAGAAAGTGAAGTATGCTGCTATTTTTATTTGTAGGCCTCACTCAGTCAATGCCAGTATGGGTCAATTAAAAGCGTTATCTTTCTTCAAAATTAAAGTTATAGGATTCAAACAGGATCTACATGTAAATAGTTCCTTGATATTTAATTGCAGCCAGCAGTTAGATGTAAATGACATTCCATGACATCTGGCATCGTGGATGGAGGTCATAAAAAAATGTGCACAAAGAAATCATTGACAAGTCATTACTGAGTTTTGGGAAACAGCTCAGCAAATGGTTGGCTTATACCTACAATTGAACCATGCACTATATAATACGATTTTGTGATTTCTAAATTTGTGACAATATTATGGATGTATTTTAAATCTGGTATTGATGAGATTGATTGACCCCTTTAGTGTTTCAATACAGCTTATTTGAAATCATCTAGATTCTGAGGGAATACCAAAGTAAATGTAGTATATCTTTATTCAGGCATCACCAATTTTATTATGTGGTTCACCGGCCCTCCGACTTCCAAAATGGAGAAAATGAAATAAAAATAAAAGTGAAAAATCGTCTGTTTTATTTGACATATGACGTTCCGATCGCAAATTTTTGTTTTTTTTATTTCTGAAACAGTCATCCAAGTGATAAAAAATATGTATTCTAAAACTACGTTTCAAACTATATGTCAATTGACTGCTACTATTATATAGCAAAATAAGTCTATTATTTTTAATCTGATAGCATGAACATCAAATCTCCTGCATGTTAAAGTTTCTTAAAACAGGGTGTCCAAATGTGGCAATTGTTCACGTCCAGGTGTCCATTTGGACACCTCTCTGCCTAAGCCCTTCGCTGTTTTACTTGAAAGTCATATAACCTGTCAGTGCCATAATTCAATTGTTGCATATATATGAATTTTTGAAAACATTTTTCAAATGTGACAGATTACCAATTTTATTATTTTTTTTATTTCCTCCTCTGATTTTGGAAACAAGTTTTGCCCATGCCCGTGCAAATTGCCCGTTAACTTGCACTGTTTGTAGTCTTCGTCAATATTTGCATTTTGCTAGATTTTGACAAATTTTGTCACCCGATAATCAATGAAGAATGCATTTTAAAGCAATTTTGCTTTATTTTTCACAAAGACATATTTATGTACCGTATTTCAAAAATCAGCTAACTAGGTGAAAATTACAATGTTAGGTTATCTAAACAAAATTTTAGAGGACCGATTTTAAAGTTATGCCAGAAAAGATTACAGCACAGGCCTTTATACCTTTAACTGAAGGAATCAAAATACAATGGGTCAGAACCGCTTTATTCCACTCAGGCCTAGACACCATCTCAAAAGGGTTCACTAGAAAGATAGGGTGACGATAACAGAGCTAAAAGGGAAATTAGTCCCAGACACTAGAATGCAGTAAGAGTTGTCTCTGTGTAATCAGACTGCCAATCCAACTAAAGGACTGTATTTTATAAATGCTTTGAGAAAGACAGACTCCACTGGGATTCAAACTGAGATCTGACAGACCTGACATTCATAACGATTTTAATACCTCGCTGCTGCACAGACTTGGTAATCCCTCAGACCTGGAAGTTAGCGGACATAAATCAATGATAAAGCTCCATGTTGTGTAACATTAAACAGAGCCAACACTGAATTTGATGCAGTAAATACACAAGAAAGACAGCAGGAATGGAAGGCCTTTTTAATTCAGTCTGAGTGATTGAAATTGGTAAAATTATAAAGGCGTGGCTGTCTCATTTTCCAAACGGAATTTGGCTTATCACTGATGTGCCACCAGATAGATAAATGAGGTGTATTTATGGTACTGCACTTACATGCAAATTATGTGAATGTAACAGCAAAATGTCACATAAACATGAAGGTGAAGTGTCTTGTTGTGTTGGAAAATTAATGTTCCTCCATGGCCCCATAAAGACAGTATGAGTATGGTAAAAACATACTGTCTTCTGCCAGAGAGCAGGGGTTAGCCAGAAATCAGAAGTAGGGTTTCCAAAATGGTCATTTCGCTTCACTTTTCAAATAACTGGGTGTCCAATTTTGACAGTTCTCCTATCTCCTACATGTTACAGTTGCTTAAAACAAGGTGTCCAAATGAGGCAATTGTTCACTTCAGGGTGTACACTTGGACGGGTGTCTGACTAAGCCCTTGCCAGAGAGTGCTTGCTGTAATGCATGCAGCTTATGTCTCTAGGGAGAGAATAAAAATCCAGCTAATTGAATAGTTAACGCACAGAAGAGGATTGAAGGAAGCTCATCACTTAACCCACAGGTCAGAGGCTGATCGGAATACAAATTGTATCTTTGAGAAAAGATAACTGAAAACCTCTGACAATAGATTGTCTCCACAATGATTTTTTTAATCAGTGCTCTTAGGAATGGATCAGTGATAGACCTGTAGTCCTCAATTGCGAACGGGCAGTTAGAATTTTTTATTTTTAATCCGATCCTACAAAAAATGCTCCATTGGTTGTTAAGGAAATGTATTATGAAGGGAATTAAGCGCTTGCCACTGAAGAAGACGTCTATGCTCAGTTGATCAATAGGATTGCACGGTCTTTTTGTGCTCCGGCTAGCTAATAGAGGAAGTTCTAGTTGGCTGCTTGTAGCAAGGCTATGTAGTAAGAGGGCTATAATAGAACCGTATCACACAGACACCTGACTTGTACTGACCAGGTTAAGTGGTCTGTTACGGAGAGGAAATAACACACTCTATCAGAAGTCTTCATGAAAATATCTCACAGAATACAAAGAAGTGTCAATTAATTCTTCCTAATCTTTACCCATGATGGAGTTTACATTTCAAATTTGGGACAAGATAATACCAGGTTAGTCATATCTTTAGTGTTATATCTTCATTCTTTTTCACGACTTCTCTAAGTTTTAAGACATTTGTCTGAAAAATTGGTTTCAACAGAACATTTTGACAATTAATGGTGAAGCCAGAAAATAGCTATCAGTTTCTCCTGATTTGTTTTAGGCCTTTGTTGTAAAAGACAGATATTATAATGTTTACACACTAGACAATGAACTAAAATTAAAAGCTAAAGAAACGTTCATTCTAATGAGGCGGAATATGTATCGTAGTTATAACAAAAATAAAATTCAATCCAGTATATTTGAATACTGAAATCCTGTTGAACAACATTATACTGGAATATAAAATGCAGTTTTAATGAAAGTAAGATATTTTTTTTGCATTCTGCATATTGTTAATGTAACAATGAAAATTTTAAAATTTGTCCTGTGGTGCTGCATATGTTGTATAATTCCAAACAGATTAAATATGTTCAATTGACAGTTATTGATTACATCAAAACTCTATCTAAAAACAACAATGAGATCTAAAATATTGTGTAAATTTGAGTAATAATCTGTCTGTCTGATGAATATGATTTCGTAACATGTCGAATCATAGAGATAGCCTCATGTACAGTGGCCTTGTGACCACGCCTGGAAAATCATGCAACCGTGGGTCGCGTGAAATCCTACGTCTGGTGAGAAATTTAAAAAAATAAAAAAATACAAAATTGTTTTTAAATTTTGTTTATTTTATCAAACCTACTTCAATATTGATGTCAAACTGTTGAATTTAATGTATAAAAGTTAATCCTATAGTACATGATGTTTACGATTTTTTTCGAACCATAATCGCCGTATGTAGAATCTGGTGAGAAATTTTTAACCAGAAAATTAGTCGTGGCAAGAAATTTAACATTTTTTCCAGGGGTGCACACCTCATTCATACAAGTGGCACTCTGGCAAAGGGCAGTTTGTTTGACGAGTTTCAGTGCTGTCCTTGCTTAGCACTGGAGGGAAATTATTTTTCCAACATTATGGAAACGTTTCACATATTGGTCGTGCTACTGTCAATTATTGTTGAAAATACCTTTATGCATGGCGTTAAACACAAATCAATCAATCCATCATGTAGGTAAAGTGTGAGGGTTTTCTCCTGGTTTTCCACTGTATTTTAGCAAGGAACAGCGTGAAGTGGACAATCCGTCGTCATATAAGTGACATAGCATTGAGTACGACTTTAAGCCCCAATCACACACAAAAAAACAACCAACCTTATGTTTATGTAACCTGACACAAAATATTACTCTGACTGGGCCTCAGAGTCATGTGACTGGGCCTCAGAGTCATGTGACTGGGCCTCAGAGTCATGTGACTGGTCCTCAGAGTCATGTGACTGGTCAAGCTGTTATGAATAGACATAGTCTTATACATGTAATGTACATACATTAGCTTATACAATAAATTATTAATATATGTCTATGTAACAGTAGTTTGGTGAATAATAAAAGGGGTGTGGTCAGTCTGTTATGTAAATGTATGGTCTCACCTCCTGTAGCATTATGTGTCAGTGTAGATATATGTAGCTGAGACTGGCCATTGGTCAGGTCCTTCTCTATACATACTTACATGTACAATATATGCCAGTAAGTAGATATACTTGGACAACAAAAGTATGCCTATCATTGTGACACATACATTGTATGTACATGTAGTTTCCTTTAGAGAGTTTGTTTTCTATTTTACATCAGCTTGGCCAATGTCCAGCAGGTAACACTAATATATACCTGGAAAATCCGGCCACAATATTTGCATTGTTAAGTGGTCAAGCTATTGTGCAAGTCTACATGCCTTATTAAGTGACCAGTGCGTTTAACATTTAAATAGGCTTGTCCCTGTACAGAATGATTAAATGTCCAGCCTGTGCAGGGGGTCAGTAGTATATTGACCTTTGACTAATTCCCCTGTCTCCTTAGTTAAACTTTTCACCTGTCTAGCACAGATAAATACGGATAACGAGAACATGTAAAGGTAGGTATTAGACACCTATTAATTTGATTAGAAACTTAAACTTGGCGTAAAGTTACTTGTGCCGATGAAACACTCGTTTGTTGATTCGTTGATTGTCTTTTGAAATAAATACAGATTTGATTTTCTTTGCTTGTGGAGATCAAGGTTTATGAATTGATGTTGATATAGAAATGTGTGAGGTGTTTCTTTCCTTTTTTTTCATTATGTATCTAGTGAATTGTGACAAGCTTATTGTTTGGGCATGTTTGTCAATTGATTTATGGAGTTATGCCACATTTATTTTGATAGGCCTATGGCCATTACATATCAATACATTCTTTCTGATGCTCTTATGTCGAGCCGGCCCCGTGGGGGAGAGGGTTGGCCAGTCCTGCAGAATACTCCCTCAGCTTCCTCGGTCGATCGGAAGAGGCGAGAAAAGAGGAGCTTTCTGTTGCCCTGATGTTCTCAGAACTAAAGGGAACAGGAAGCCGATCTGTTTGTACGTTTTATTTCTGTCTCTGTCGTCATATAAGTGAAATACCCTTGAGTACGACGTTAAACACCAATCAAACAAACAAACAAACAAACCGATGTCATATAAGTAATTGTTGAACGCTCCCTGTGCAAGTTATGTCTACGGAGGAAAGTACAAGAAATTATGTTTATATACATGTATAAAGGATCCTGGATTGCTTTTATTTGATTTAAATTTTATATATACAAGTAAACTTTCCTATCTCTCAAATAAAAATATATTTATTTTAAATTTTGTAGATAAGAAACCATCGAGATACCCTTGCTTATCGCTTCCAACGTATTGGACACTTTGCACACTTTGATTGATTATACATACTGTAAAGCAATATTTATATAAATAAAGATAAATAAAAATATATATAAATGTGAAAAAAGGATAAAAATTTGATATGAAAAAAAGGTATCGACTAAAATACCTCTTCGTTTGTGTACGTGTTTATTGATCGATATAAGCGATGGAATTCACGTATTCAATTTTGCATGTGTTTTGGTACTATGACAATTTTTTAACGATATTACTACATTTTAAAAAAGCGCGTTTAGATGAACCAACTCCAGGATGATGCTGTATGACAGGTTCAACGTAGAGCTACCTAAGTAGGACAATTCCGATTAATCTAAATTGTTGTTTACTGATATGACTTATATGGTATTATTTGTCTGATATTTTCTTTAAACATTTGTCAAGTCACAAGACACAGTCTGTTTATATACAGCCTTAATGCTACACAGTATAATCTAATCACGCTTATATTTTCCCATATTATTCGCCCAATGGCTAAGGGTAGTTTATTTGGAGAGTAGCAGCTCTGTGTGTTCTATATTAACTTAGGAATATTAAGAATATTAACTTTCTAAATCACTTCCCATTTAATGGTTCGCTGGTCTAAACTATTGATGGAATATACATGTTATTTGAATTTTCAAAATAGCTAGTGTGTCCACCCTGTCGACCGAAGAATAAGTTCGGCACCAAATATTCGGCCGCATCACCAGCGAATGAAGTTCGTCTTATAAGCGAGTATCCATTGTCCGAGTAAGGAACACTAACTAATTTATCAAAATTTCTCAAAAACACATCAATGTTATCGACTTCTTTGAAATTACGTCGCTCTGTTTTAACAGGCGTTTCTTTCTAAAGCGACTTTCGTCTAAATTTAGCATCCACCACATTTGTTCATTTTATATACAAGAATGGATTACCGGTTCGAGTATAATTCTGATATAGACTTCAAATATCGAGACAGTCATGTGCTGATTAGAATATTTTTCTAAGAGTTAATTTGCTTGTTAGATTGATTGTGCAACGTAATTAAGGTTATTTCACTTATATAACAGCGCGTCAGGCCAATGGATGAGAGTAACCACCTGGACACAACTGTGGACAAACAATAATAAAGACAAGATAGCACAACCATAAGACGCAACACAAGAAAATCACGAACACATCTGCTTCATGTTCACGTTTAGATCTGAGAGCATTCGGTCAACGAGAAGCTCATTCCAACCGCACGTTAATCTTTAAAGAAACGATATCGTTGAAATCGTTTACTCGGAATACACACATTGATGCTCCCTAAAATACAGATTGGCGACAAGATTTCGATTAAAGTGGCCAATAGTCATTGACCACTTAAAATGTCTCTTCCAATGATCAATTGTTTAAATTGTTAACAATTTATCTACAACGAAGGTGTGACCTATGGACTTATAACTTATTATTCATCACTTAAGTTGAAGTTTAACTATTTCAAGGGAGTTACAGAGACAGTTTTGTGGAAGAAATGGGCACGCTGTATATAATATAGATTTATAACCCAATTTATTCCTGGCTATAACTGCCGTTTGATTTGTGTGCTTATTGTATTGGATCAGCCATATATTGCTAATTCTCCCCGTCACAGTAGTCTGGTTAAGAACGGTATTGTCCAAGGTGAGCTATTAATGGCTCTTTGATTTGTGATGTCTACATCGAATGACACATTCATATATTTTTAATACGACAATCCTTCAGTGGCTTCACTGATTCTGTCTAGATAAGTCTGTCATTCACTTCACCAAAGTTGGATGAGATCAAACGTTGAATTATTTTAAGGATTAAAGACAAAGAGATATTTATGATGATATTTAATCCACCGGAAGACGAAGTTTGAATTAAGATTCAGACATCAAAGATAACATTCATCGGAATTAAAATTAAAATTTCAAGATTTAGAAAAAGTCTCATAATTTTGAATTTCTGAAAATCTTGGGAATAGACAATCACAATGATATAAAATAAGAGAACAGAAAAGTATTGGAAGATTTGATTTAGGGAGGCTATACAATGTGTACATATACGGAATAAGAAGAAGGGAAAAGTAACCCAACATACAGTATTCATACCCATTCATTAATTGTCGGATGTTTAGAAAAAAAAACAACTTCAGAAAAAAGACGGCTTCTGCAGTAAGGCAGCAATTTGTAATCCAAAAGTAAAAGTCAATCGGATGTTGAGTAGTTGTAAGAAGAAATCAAGGTATGCTATATTTAAGTTTCAGGAGTGTTCCTTACAAATGTAATTAAGCGAAGTCTACCGTATTTCTGCACTTAATCTCCCAATATATAAATATATATATATATACTTTCCTGTTGGCGTTATGCAGAAAATATGCTCGGTCTTAACACCATCGTATAGTACTAGAATGCAGCCGGTGCTTGCTGCTGATTTTGTGGCCAATCAGGTATAAGAACGATTGCCATCTGGACATACATGGGCCATAATAAATCCTTACATTGCGACGCCTATTACACTGTTCCGTACAATATCATTTTCCTCAAATGCACCGCTTCAAAATTGTTCGACTATCCATAAAAACATTTCCTGTTTCTCATCGCTCAATTAATGTTCCGGTACAGTATAATAATGTATTATGCAATATTGGCCAGGAATTTGAAAAGATGATAATAGGAGGTTCAGATGATAATAGGAGGTTCAGATGATAACAACGGCTTCAGATTATAATAAAAGCTTCAAATGATAACTTAAGCTTCAGATAATATTAGCAGGTTCAGAGGATAATAACAGCTTCAGATGATAACAGCTTCAGCTGATAATAACGGCTTTAGATGATAATAACAGCTTCAGATGATAATAACAGCTTCAGATGATAATAACAGCTTCAGATGATAACAACTTCAGCTGATAATAACGGCTTCAGATGATAATAACAGCTTCAGATAATAATAAAAGCTTCAAATGATAACTACAGCTTCAGATAATAATAGCAGGTTCAGATGATAATAACAGCTTCAGATGATAACAACTTCAGCTGATAATAACGGCTTCAGATGATAATAACAGGTTCAGATGATAATAACAGCTTCAGATGATAATAAAAGCTTCAAATGATAACTACAGCTTTGGATTGTAATAGCAGGTTCAGATGATAATAACAGCTTCAGATGATAATAACAGCTTCAGATGATAATAACATCTCCAGATGATAATAACAGCTTCAGATGATAATAACAGCTTCAGATGATAATAACAGCTTCAGATAATAATAACAGCTTTAGATGATAATAACAGCTTCAGATGAAACTAACAGCCTCAGATGATAATAACAGCTTCAGATGATAATAAAAGCTTTAAATGATAACTACAGCTTTGCATTGTAATAGCAGGTTCAGATGATAATAGCAGGTTCAGATGATAATAATAGCATCAGATGATAATAACAGCTTCAGATGAGTATAACAGCTTCAGCTGATAATAACGGCTTCAGATGATAATAACAGCTTCATATGATAATAACGGCTTCAGATGATAATAACGGCTTCAGATGATAATAACGGCTTCAGATGATAATAAAAGCTTCAAATGATAACTACAGCTTCAGATAATAATAACAGCTTCAGATAACAGCTTCAGATGATACTAACGGCTTCAGATGATACTAATAGCTTCAGCTGGTAATAACGACTTCAGATGATAATAACATCTTCAGATGATAACAACAGCTTCACATGATAATAACGGCTTCAGATGATACTAATAGCTTCAGCTGGTAATAACGACTTCAGATGATAATAACATCTTCAGATGATAATAACAGCTTCAGATAATTATAACGGCTTCAGATAATTATAACTACTTCAGATGATAATAACATCTTCAGATGATAATAACAGCTTCAGATAATTATAACGGCTTCAGATGATAATAACGGCTTGAGATGATAATAACGGCTTCAGATGATAATAACAGCCTCAGATGATAACGGTTTCAGATGATAACAACGGCTTCAGTTGATAATTTGGGCTGGAATCATTTCTTTATGTTTTGGTTATTTTCGAAATATATGAGAAATATACTGACTCTGATGTAACATTGTATCCACATCAGAATTGTCAGCGGAAGTGTTAAGCCGTTCCAACAATCCAGCATGTCTCTCTTTTGCCAGTTCGTCATCCTTACATGTTGTTATACATGTACCAAAACCCTATAATAACACTTTAAATAAGCATTGTAAACCTTCATGTGTAAATGCGACGAACATCAAGATATTAGAACAGTGTTCAAAGTTTGACGAGGTGTGGATGGGTTTAAGTTTCCCTCAGCCTTTGCACGCAACTGAGACTCACGGGAAGCTGGGAGTGGGAGGACAACACAAATTCAACCTGTTTGTGTTGTCTTTATGTTGCGTTTTATTGTCACGTGTTTGTCCTGTGTTGTCTTTGCTGATTGCCATTGGTGCTGAGGCTGGCTTTAGTCATGCACCCTGCGAAACACCCTTACGTATGACGTTAAACCCCAATCAAATACACCGTGTGTGACGTGTTATCGGTATACAATATAAATAAGGTTATTTGGTGGAAGTACATGTAACTGTGCTGTAATTGTCAGGGCGATGAAGGAGACACACACCAGATGACTGGATTCAACAAGACGTGCTCGTATAACAATGTGACTGCGACCACTGTCTCCAATAAAGCTGAAGAGAGACTATTTACGACAGGAACTACTACAAAGTAAACTGATTTATAGATAATATACGGAGACATTTAGGCATGAAACACGTTGTTTAAGAACGCCAGAATGTGTTGGCCAAGAACTTCATAATATTTTACGCATTTGTTGCAATTTAACTGTGTATTGTAAATGTATGTACTTATGATATTACACTATCTTACGTAGTATCATTGTAGATAAGAATTACATTATTCACGATTGAATGCATACAGCCACTGAAGATTATGCAATTTAAATAATTTCCGAGCCGTCTCAACGGCTAACAAACGGTATTGGATTCTGATCGGAAGAGCAATAACTATTACAATGTGTAAAGTGTTATATAACTTACTTTCACTGTGAAATACTATTTGCCTGATGTAATCCTTAATAAAATAATCTATTAATTAATGAGATATGTATCTGGTGTCTGGCGCTACTGTGGAAAATCCGATAAATTAAATCTCCTTAAATTTCAATAAATCCTATAATCAAGGATTACATACGCTGTATGTTTTTTTTGTACGGAGATCGGATAGCAATGTGGCAGCGATATCCACTCGATCCAAACAATTACGCTGTTAAGACTTTGATTGACTTATTGGACACCTTCCAAAAATATAATTCCATATTAATCAAGCATACATAAAGCAGAGATCAATTCGACTGCATGGATTATAGAATATATATCCGAAAATCATGTCCGCACAGCCGAGAAAAAAAGCCACCCAGTTTCTAACTGTTCTCCTATACCGTTCACGGGAGACCGAAATCCACGATTCAAGCACGAATAATAAGAGTTGTTTCCAGCTGGAATAATAAGA
This sequence comes from Mopalia kennerleyi, assembly GCA_034783855.1. Classification (NCBI taxonomy): domain Eukaryota; kingdom Metazoa; phylum Mollusca; class Polyplacophora; order Chitonida; family Mopaliidae; genus Mopalia; species Mopalia kennerleyi. Next base: position 13,898 of record JAVFBX010183036.1, read on the forward strand.
GTTGTTTCCAGCTGGAATTTTCTGTCAATCTTAGGATGTAAGAATAAACGCTCCAATGAGATATCAAATACCAATCAAACAGTGTATATACTTATATAAATAACGATCATTTTAATTGGCTGTCTTAAACTTAACTTTATTCGTAACAAATAAAAGTCTACATGAAGATTCAGATTAGAGACACCTAAATGAAGATTATCATTGGATGTTTAAATGTCAACCATGTTGTACCAAATCTTCGAAAACGATCATGCTTTTATTATATAAAGAACTGATTTCTGTATATCCGATGATTTATGAGAGAAGAACTTCATATGTTCATTTGCTGCACCATGGATTTCGGGGAGGGGATGAAATTGTATTGGGGGG
>JAVFBX010183047.1:0-14265 GCA_034783855.1 Mopalia kennerleyi
GTAAACAGTAGCGGTTAATTATTCATCTCACTTCGGGTCAACACACAGTCTGAATAAATCTAACAGGCAGGAATACAGTGGTGGCCGATTTGGCGCACTTCCAAATTTACTCGCATCCCCAGACCATCATAGTCATTTTCTCTACTAACCCTTTAATGTAGGCAATGAGACAGAAAAATGATTTATGTGTAGTTCACGCATAATTTACACACTGAATGCCAAAACCTTCATAAATGGATCAGAATATTTAGATCTCTGTGTTAATAGGAGAGCACGCGAAGCCGATGATACTAGTAGCAATGATCACACACAGCAAAACCCGACGAGTGAAGTTATGAATAATTTCGCCTTACAGCGCACCCGGTGGCTTACAGCCAGCAAAATGTAACACAGATGTCCTTAACTAACATGTATCTCATCTGAGTGTAAACATGCACCGGAAAACAGTTGTACCGTAACACACTGAATTGCCCTAGGCTCCCTGCGCTGATAATTTCCCTTGATCAGGCAGCATCTCTTTGGCAGCTTTGTTCTTGATTCACGGCTTTCGTCCAGCATAAACCCAGCCAAAAGCACTGCGGGCATTTTGAGGACAACAATGTAAGCCCATAAGAACATTAGACTCTCTTTGGAGTAAGAAAAGGGACGTGTCTATACGATGAACCGTTTTCAGAAAGTTAGCAAGTTTCTAGTGTTTTTTAGTAAAGCGATCTGTATCACATCAATATGTGTTTTATTTTAACAAAAATAGGTAAATAAGACTTGGACATAATTATATGAAGATGTAAAACAAAACATTTTATGGGTGTGACACATTTTGTAACATATGTAAAAACACATACCACGTATTAAACAAAACATATTGCACCATAGAAAAACATGCTCAAAAAGAATATACTTGATGAAGAATGATGGTAGAAATGATAAAATCTTTTGCCATATTCAGTACCACTCAATTATCTTTGTGTAGCACAACATGATAGGTTTGCGACGGAGCAATGCCACCTTGTATCAAGAAACAATTGAACGGTGTGTATGCCTCATGTACCAGAATTACAGAAATTACGGAAGCTATTATAGCAATTCATTAACACAACACAAACACCTAACGTTTATTGAACCAAAGATTAACCTGCCGCTACATCTCCGGCACGTAAACATTAAGGGTTAATTATTAATCTCACTTTGGGACAACACACAGTGTGAATAAATCTAACGGGCAGGAATACAGTGGTGGCCGACTTGGCGCACTTCTAAATTTACTCGCATCCCCAGACCACCATAGTCATTTTCTCTACTAACCCTTTAATGTAGGCAATGAGACAGAACAATGATGTATGTGTACATGTAGTTTACGCATAATTTACACACTGAATGCCAAAACATTCATCAATGGACCGGAATACTTAAACCTTTGTGTTCATAGGAGAGCAAGCGAAGCCGTTGATAGCAATGATCGCACACGGAAAACCCGACGAGTCAAGTAATGAATAATTTTTCCTCACAGCCCACCCGGTGGCTTACAGCCAGCAAAATGTAACACAGGTATCCTACACTACAATGTATCTCATGAAAGTGTGAACCTCTACCAAGATACAGTTATACCATAACACAATGATTTGCCCTAGGTTCCCTGCGCTGATGAGTTAACTCGATCAGCATCACTTCCACAGCTATGTTCATGACTAAGGTCTTTCGTCCGGAATAAACACTGCGGGGGTTTTGAGAACAACAATCTAAACTCGTAAGAACATTATACTCATTTTGAAGTATGAAAAAAATTGATGTCTCTACAATGAACCGTTTTCAGGAAGTTAATACATTTTTAGTGATTTTTTAGTATAACGATCTGTTTCACATATATGCAATATGTGTTTTATTTTAACAACATTATGTAAATAGGACTTGGACATATGGAAGTGACACATTTTGTAACAGATGCAAAAAAAACATACCACGTATTAAACAAAACATATTGCACTATAGAAAAACATACACAAAAAGAATCTACTTGATGAAAAATGATGGTAGAAATGATAAAATCGTTTACCCTATTCAGTAGCACTCAATTATCTTTGTGTAGCACAAAATGATAGGTTTTCGACGGAGCAATACCCCCTTTTTCCAGAAACAATTGAACGGTGTGTATGCCTGATGTACCAGAATTACAGAAGCTATTATAGCAATTCATTAAAACGACACACGGACCTAACGTTTATTGAGCCAAAGGTCGACACTCCGCTACATCTTCCGTCCGTAAACAGTAGCGGTTAATCATTCATCTCACCTATAGGTGACATCACACAGTCTAGATAAATCTAACTGACAGGAAGGCAGTGTTGGCCGATTTGGCGCACTGCCAAATTTACTCGCATCACAAGACCACCATATTCATTTCCACTATTGGCCTTTTAATGATGGCAATGAGACACTTCAGCAAAATGATGTATGTGTTGTTCACGCATAATTCACACATTGAATACCAAACCCTTCATCAATGGACCAGAATACTAAGACCTTTGTGTTAATGGGAGAAAACACGAAGTCGAGGATAGCAATGCTCGCATAGGGAGAACCCAACGAGTCAAGTTATGAATAATTTCGCCTTACAGCGCACCCGGTCGCACCAATCTTTTTCGCAGCTATGTTCTTGATTCCGGGCTTTAGTCCGGAATAAATTCAGCCAAAAACACTCGAGGGGGTTTTGGGAACAACAATCTAAGCCCAAAAGAACATTATGCTCTCTTTGAAGTGAGAAAAAAATTGATATGTCTATGATGAACCGTTTTCAGTTAGCAAGTTTCTAGTGTTTATTTAGTATTGCGATCTGTTTAACATATATGCAATATGTGTTTTATTTTAATTAAATTATGTCCAAAGGATTTGGACATATTAAGATGTAGAACAAAACATTTTATGGGTGTGACAAAGTTTGTAACAGATGGAACAAAACATACCAGTATCAAACAAAACATGTTGTTCTATAGAATAACTCGCTAAAAAAGAATTTTCTACAAGTAGAATGAAGGTAGAAGTGATAAAACGTTATGTTCATTCAGTAGCACTAAATTATCTGTGAGTAGCACAACATGATAGAATTCTGTATCAATAAGCAATTAAACAATGTGTATGCCCTTATATACCAGGATTACAGGAATTACGGAAGCTATTATAGCAATACATTAACACAACACAAGCACCTAACGTTTATTGAGCCAAAGGTTGACACTCCGCTACATCTTCCGAACGTAAACAGTAGCGGTTAATTATAAACTCACCTCGGGACAACAGTCACTCTGAATAGATAACTAACCAACATCAAGACAGTGGTGGCCGATTTGACGCACTGCCAACTTTACTCGCACCTCCAGACCACAATAGTCATTTTCTCTAACCCTTCAAGAATGGCAATGAGACACACGGCTTTAGCAAAATGATGTATGTGTAGTTCACGCATAATTCACACGCTGACTGCCAAAAACGTCGTCAATGGACCAGAATAGTTGGACCTTTGTGTTAATAGGAGAGCACGCGAAGCCGCGGATAACAATGATCGCACACGGAATGCTTGACAAGTCAAGTTATGAATAATTTCGCATTACAGCGCACCCGGTTGCTTACAGCCAGCAAAATGTAACACAGATGTCATGCATTACAAAGTATCTCATGTGAGTGTAAACATGTACCAGAAAGCAGTTGTACCATAACACACTGGTTTGCCCAAGACTCCCTGCGCTGATGATTGCCCTTGATCATACAGCATCTCTTTCGCAGCTATGTATTTGAGTCACGGTTTTCGTCGGGAATAAACTCAGCTAAAACCACTTGGGTCATTTTGAGTACAACAATTTAAGCCCAGAAGAACATTATGCTCTCTTTGAAGCTAGAAAAAAATTGATATGTCTACGATGAACCGTTTTCAGAAAGTTAGCAAGTTTTTAGTGATTTTTTAGTATCAAACAAAACATATTGCACCATTAAAAACACAGACTAAACAGACGTTACTATATGTAGAATGATGGTAGAAGTGATAAAGTGGTTTGCCCTATTCAGTAGCACTCAATTAAATGTGTGTAGCACAACATGTTGGAATTGCGACGGATCGATACCCTCGTGTACCCAGAAACAATTGATCAGTGTGTATGCCCTTATATACCAGAATTACAGAAGGTATTATAGAAATTCATTAACACAACACAAGCACCTAACGTTTATTGAGCCAAAGGTCGACACTCCGCTACATCTTCCGTACGTAAAGAGTAGCGGTTAATTATTCATCTCACTTCGCGACAAAACACAGCCTGAATACATCTAACAGGCAGGAATACAGTGGTGGCCGATTTGGCGAATGTAGGCAATGAAACAGAAACATGATTTATGTGTAGTTCACCCATAATTTACACACTGAATGCCAAAACCTTCATCAATGGACTGGAATACCTAGATCTCTGTGTTAATAGGAGAGCACGCGAAGCCAAGGAAAGCAATGATCGCACACGGAAAACCCGACGAGTCAAGTTATGAATAATTTATCCTCACAGCGCACCCGGTGGTTTACAGGCAGCAAAATGTAACACAGGTGTCCTAAACTACGCTGTATCTCATGTGAGTGTAAACCTGCGCTGATGAGTTAACTCGATCAGCATCACTTCCACTGCTATGTTCTTGACTAAGGTCTTTCGCCCGGAATAAAATCAACCAAAAACACAGGGGGGATTTTGAGGACAATAATCTTAGCCCATAAGAACAATATGCTCTCTTTGAAGTGAGAAAAAATGAATGTGTCCACGATGAACCGTTTTCAGGAAGTTTCTTGTGTTTTTTTAGTATAGCGATCGGTTTCACATATTTGAATTACGTGTTTTATTTTAACAGAATTATCTCAAAAGGATGTGGACATATAAAGATGTAAAACAAAACATTTTTTGGGTGTGACAAAGTTTGTAACAGATGTAAAAAACAACATATCGCGTAGCAAACAAAACATGTTGTAGCATAGAAAAGCAGGCTTAAAAATAATTTAATTAATATATGTAGAATGATGGTAAGTGATAAAATATTTTGCCATTTTCAGTAGCAGCACTCAATTATCTTTGTGTATAGCACAACATGATTGAACTGTGACGGATCGATACCCCCTTGTATCCAGAAACGATTGAACTGTGTATGCCCTTATGTGCCAGAATTACAGGAATTACCGAAGGTATTATAGCAATTCATTAACACAACACAATAACCTAATGTTTGTTGAGCCAAAGCCCGAAACTCCGCTATATCTTCCGTACGTAAACAGTAGCGGTTAATTATTCATCTCACAGGGACAACACACAGTCTAAATAAATCTAACAGGCAGGAAGACAGTGGTGGCCGATTTGGCGCAGTTCCAACTTTACTCGCATCCACAGACCTTTATAGTCATTTTCTCTACTAACCCTTTAATGTAAGCAATGGGACACACGGCTTCAGCAAAAGGATTTATGTGTAGTTCACGCATAATCAACACACTGAATGCCAAAAACTTCATCAATGGACCGGAATACGTAGGCCTTTGTGTTAATAGGAGAACACGCCAAGCCGGCGATAGGAATAATATCAAACGAATAAAGTTATGCATAATTTCGTTTTATAGCGCACCCAGCGCTTCACAACCAGCTAAATAAAAAACATAAAAATACGTCCGGCCTATCTCAACCCATGGTGAAAGTAAACAATCGATCCTCCCATACCTCCGGCCTCTCAAAACATATATCTGATTTTTCTCTGATTTTTTTTACATACACTGAAAACAATGACTAGTATCTTAACTACTTGCAATATATATTATCTGACGGTTTTCAATCTTAATATTGCAAAGGGGGTTAACTTGAACGTGTCAACTCGGGCGAGAAACTCAAATAAAACTTTATTTAAACCTCAGTAGAGAAAGAAAGAGTTAGATTATTGTGACTTTTGCATCCGAAAAAAATCAGAGAAAAATCGGATATGTTTTCAGTGGCCGGGGATAGTGGCGTTCGCCGGAGGATCAGTTCTCAGCTTTCACCATGGGTAGAGATATTTAGGATGTAGGGCTAAGACGGAGGAATTAGCCCTATTCATTGTGCTACCTTGTATCCAGAAACAATTGAACGGTGTGTATGCCCTTATGTGCCAGGATTACACGAATTATCGAAGCTATTATAGCAATTCATTAACACAACACAATAACCTAACGTTTGTTGAGCCAAAGCTCGAAACTCCGCTATATCTACCGTACGTAAACAGTAGCGGTTAATTATTAATCTCAGCTCGTGACAACACACTGTGTGAATAACTCTAACTGGCAGGAAGACAGTGGTGGCCGATTTGTCGCTCTTCCAAATTTACTCGCATCGGCAGTCCACAATAGCCATTTCCATTACTAACCCTTTAATTATGGCAATGAGACAGAAAAAATTATTTATATGTAGTTCAAGCATAATTCACACACTGAATGCCAAAACCTTCATCAATGGACCGGAATACTTAAACCTTTGTGTTCATAGGAGAACACGCGAAGCCGAAGCTACCAATAATCGCAAACGAATTAAGTTATGATTAATTTCGCCTTACAGCGCACCCGGTGGTTTACAACTAACAAAATGTAACACAGATGTCATTTACTACAAAGTATCTCATCTGAGTGTAAACATATACCAGAAAACACTTGTACCGTAACACACTGAATTGCCCTAGGCTCCGTGCGCTGATGAGTTAACTCGATCAGCATCGCTTCAACAGCTATGTTCTTGATTAAGGGCTTTCGTACGGAATAAACTTCGCTTCTGTCAGGGCCCTAAGCCTTTGATGGAGCCCAGGGCTGATGTGGAAAATAAGGACGCTGAAAATATGTCAGAACATTATGTTCTCTTTGAAATGAGAAAAAATTATTAATCTACGATGAACCGTTTCGAGATGTAAAACATTTTCTATGTGTGGTCTGAACTGCCTGAAATAAGAATTTAAAGATTGGCCATGGGTTTAGATTGCTCTGTGTTGTCAGATATTCCAGCGTAATATACATTTACTTACAAGATGGAAAGAGTTGGTATGGATAATAACCTCTTAGTTAATTTGAAACGATTCTATTTCATTTCAGAGATCGTTATCAAGTATAAGGTGACGTCAACAAGCATGTTATTTATATACAGGTAGAGAAGAGGGTGTGCTTGTTGATGTCACCTGATACTCCAAAACGATGTCTGGAATGAGATAGAAACGCAATTTCCAATAAGCTAAGTTGTTATCCATACCAAGTCTTTCCATTTTATTTGTACTTTGAAATGCCCCTTAAAGAATCCCCATTTACTTATTTTTTCACCTGAGGGCCTACCATCAATTTATTTAAATAAAAAACTATTTAAAAGCACCACGCACACAATGGCTAGCATAGTCTGCTGTGATAATCCAATTAATTTCCAATGCCATGTCCTAGCCCTTTTTTTCATGAAAATTTAATTAAAAGTTCACATTGATATTTGATATTAGGCTATGTAGATTGTGAGACAAATGCCACCATCTTTCTCGTTAAGGATTACACGATATGCTTGAGAGATCCACTCAATTCCCGCCAGATATCAACCTTACCGCGGGAAACGTTTAATGTCGATCACAAGTGAGAAGGTTTATGCTGAGAAATGATTGGGTTGATGTGAACATTGTCGTTGTAAGGATCGGTCTAACCCAAAGTTCAAGGTAGAAACCGAGATAATTTAAGTCCAGGTACGGTAATACAAGTTGTATATATTGGAATACAAAGTGCAGAATTAAGTTAGTAATTGCTTATTTCTAAATGTTAGTAAGACTCAAGTACCGTAACTAATGTAGGCTAAGAGACATCGGCATACTGTATCTCTGTAACCGATGTATTGGCTGGTAGGCCTACTGACATACCATTTACATGACAAAGGGAATAATTAATTTTGTCTGAGACCACACCACTCTCACCGTTTCCATCTCAGCCTGTAGATTTAATCGATACAGGTGAGTATTCCTCACATTTAAGTTGGACGTATACAGATTACATATAGATCGAGTTTATTAATCCTCGTGCCTGTATCAGAGTGTTTACCTTTTGTAATTCCAATATAACCAAACCAGCGACCAGGTTGCTGGTCTTCTTGTATACAGAAATAACATAGTGTTATAACGAAATTGTCTACTCATTTAGCACAGAACAATGATATGTTTAGCATACAAGAGAAATAATAATGTAAAGGATCCACTTGTTAAGACGAAATTTTGCTCTGTATCAGACAACTTGTAACTTTCATTCTTTTTAGCGGACATATCTATGTTTTCCAAATGGCAGTTTGCAGGTTGACATATTCTAAGCACTTACGATTATCTTCATAATTTTCTCATATTTTCTAAAAAATGTGCATGGTCATAACCTTATCTCCAGATTTCTCTAGGTTACCCATGACAACTCGAGATTAAGATTTAATATGTCAACATGTTCACATTTTTTAACACTTATATATATGTGTAGATTAGTTGAATTTGTTTTCTCTTTTTGATGTTTACTGGCCAGGGTGCTTCTGATTAGATTTAATTTTTAAATATATAACTTTAGATAATAGAATTATACTTTATGTTCCAGCCACATCATAGCTGAAATACAGCTGAATGTGGCGAAAAACACTAATCAATCATGCTATCAATTAAGAAACTTGGCTTGAATAGGGGTTTGACGCCTTGGGTATTTCGCTAACAAAATGACGGATTGTTAACTCCTTTCTCTGCTGTTCTTACATACCTTTGGAACCGGATGAAAACTTCGCTACCCGCGTTTGTAAGGGTTACCCCTTGTGAATCCCTTGTAAACTGGATTTTGACTGTAAAACTCGATCATGTGAATACTAACATCTATAGGGCACATTTTTAAGTGTAACAGCAGATAATCCAATAGTAATAATCCTCATTATAATTACTCACCGCGTGTTTACAAGTCGATACGTCTCGGTTCCAACCCATGTCTCTGGTCTACACTGTAATTGTTAATTATAAATGTATCCGCGGTAGAGACCAGTATCGAAATCAATAACTTGCTGGCATCGATGTAGCTCAATCTGTCTCGCTATATATCGCCACACCAACTACATTGTGGCCTTATCTGACCTAATTCCTAATCCAATAAGGGGAACAGCTATAGCTCTGACACAAACAGATGTATAGTTTAAATTATCACGGCAACACACACAATGCCAAAAACATCATTATGGTCATAATCGGTACGTCAGTTGTGTTGTTAATATAGCGGTATGCGAGGTGGAGAAGGAATAATGAGGGACTAACAAGAAAAATGTGCCCTTATTTCTTGTTAATGTATTCTAGACGAAGGCTCACTTCAAAGTAACCTTGAAACTGTGGTCTCGATGGGAGTAAAAGCCACATGTTAAGTCATATATATAACAAAATATATATATATAACTCATCACAAGTCATTAAACTTGAAGTTTTACGGATTCCCAACTAAGGCTGACTACAAAATAACTGTGGCACCGTGGTCTTACGGAGTCCAAAGGGATGAAGCCAATAAAAAGAAACCTGCTATATCCGCCAGCATCGAGAGGTGTTAATTAATTTGATACCATACTTTATATGCGCTACGAAAGGGAAAACAGACAAAAGTGACGCTTCGGTAAGGAAATTACATTCATAAAGACAGTGATTAACGCATAATAACATGACGTATTGCCTTATTGTCTCTGCAAAGATCCCATAAGGATTGTGACAAATCACACATATTTTAACATAAATAAGAGGAAAGGTGATGGAAAGTGGCAATCGTTAATTACTACCGATTTACGACTTTTTAGTTTTAGCGACACTGGCATGAACATTTACACAGGAACTTATACTTTAGCAGTAAGAGAATCAGATCAGGCCGATATTAAAGTGTGAACATTTTCTACTTAGCAGTGTCATGAGAAGAAGTGTATTGTTTGTTTGTTTGATTGGTGTTTAACGTCGCACTCAAAGGTATTTTACTTATATGACGACAGAGACAAATACAAAACGTACAAACAGATCAGCTTCCTGTTACCCTTTAGCTCAGAGAACACCAGGGTAACATAAAGCTCCTCTTTTCTCGGCTCTTACGATAGACCGAGGAAACCGGGAGAGTATTCTGCAGGACTTGGCAACCCGCTCCCCGACGGGGCAGAAGAAGTGTAAATATGTTTTGCCAGGCGTCGCTGATACCGGTATCTCAAAGCACTTGCTATTCTAAGCCCATTTGTTTTTCTCATATGTACTGTCAAATTTAATACTGTTTTACAAGTCTGTAATTGAGTTGACAGTTTATAATTTACCCGTTGAGTATTGATGGAAGAAATAAATCAATCACTTGTTTGCAAATGGGCTATGCAGTCATGGAGCCATAAAGAGCACTTTATAGCTCCATGGTCCAATACAATATTCTTCGAAATAGTCCAACTTTAATAGTAAACATGCAGAATCATCTTGTGAGATTCGTTACACTATTATTTTAAGATGTTGTCCTTAGGTTTTAGTATGTCTGTTATTTGCGGAGCTTAATATCAGAAGATCTTGCCTTACAACTGAATAGGTATTCAGTTGTTTAGCTCCTATAATTCAGTAACCATATGTCCTCAACTTAACCGCAATCGTATAATATAAGACACATGGCCAGACAAACAAGTGCACCAAAAGGTATTCTTAGTCTTTTGTTTACCCAGAGAATGTCTAACCGATTGCATCACCAACAATATACAAACTCTCGCATAGGGACGAAACGTAAAAAATTTAGATGTTTTGCCAACGACGGTATAACCGACTGGAATACACTGCAATTCGATCTCAGCTAGCGTCTTATTCGACAAACAACTGAAGGTTCATTTGAAAAGCATTAATCCTCCACCCTGGTATAACGCAGGTACGAGGCCAGAAAACGTAGTTTTGTCGCATCTTATGGATGTTGTTCCCTTGACGACGACCTATTTATTAAACAATCATCTAACCACCAATTCAAAATTCTAATTTAAACAACTAGAACACTGGACATTAACTTCTACCTTGCCCACTTTATATTTATTGACCTGCACTTCTTTGTCTGGGTTAAATGGCGTGATCAATATTATTTTATTACTGTATGGTGACACAGCCTTTTCGATCAAAATGAATCAAAGAATATCCAGGTTTGTGTGAATTAACACCTTGTATACATTGGGAGCCGACTCCAGTGTACGCCTCGTGAATTACTATCAGTAGAGAAACGACATGATACAAATAGACCAGATTTGGTTGCTTGCTATCTCCACAGCTGGTGTTCATGGGTGTTCCATTTAACTTGCATATGCGATCTATGAACCCTTTACATCATGTGTAAATATATGTGACTAAACATATCATGTCGTATGAACTCGAGGTTCTACATATCATGTATTTGCCCCACACTGTATATATTTACACTGCACTCGATGCACCATTCATCGATGTATGCTTACTTGTGCATTTTCTTGAAGGACAGCAAGCTGCACGTATCTAAACATACTGTGGTGCACTTTAATTTATGTAAGGTTAAACAGTAAGCTGTATGTATCTAATCTATGATTCAAACTCAACTCAAGTTCATTGCAGGAATCATTCGTTAGAATGGGGTTGACATTTGAATTTAAATATGTATGAAGGGCAGCAATGTGAGCTATGCTCCCTGTGGCCAGCGAAATAAAGCTGAAAAAACAAAGAACACATAAATTGGCAATTATAAATCCACCCAAGGGAAAGAACTGTGTTAAGATAAACTATTAACTGGTATCGATGTATATAGGGTATGCCTGTGGCTTAGAACCGCTATTGGATAGGGTGCAACCATAGGTCATTCAGAAAAGTAATACTGACGGGAAATTCTTGGCTCTTATTCCTACTCGTGGGCTGATTAGCTTCACATCAAGGTGAGCTTTAGTGAGCTGGACGGTTAACTCCCGTATCTCTCTCCATCATTTCACAGTGACTGTTGATATAATCCATTTAGGGTCATTTCTGGCTTGAGAGTTTTAATATTCCCCTGTCAATGAAGTCATGCCACTATGCTAAGTACCCTTTGTAACACATTTTTGTCATTGAATTCTTCTAAAAAGTAGTAGAGCTATTTTAAACTGATCTTAATCTTGAAGTGCATCCAGATGTGTACGCATCGCCGGACCAACATACTGCAGCCCTCTTGAAACCTAGATGCAATCGCTCAGAGGAAACAAGCCATTTAATTATAATTTCTTTCGCCAACAGATGTCTGGCTTAATCCAATCCTTTCATTCATACCCCCATACACACAACTCACAGGCTCATAGTCCTGACTGCAATTCTGTCCAAAGATGGGGAAGCGATGGTGGAAGTACTCAGGTAAAAAAGAGCACCTACGTTTCAGGCTTAAGCATACTCGAAACACTCTTGTAGCAGACTGGCCGAGGTCAGAATGACCTTGCTGTCTTTTGAGTGTACACGTTTTATTCTATGTGAAAACCCCTAGGATGTGCCGCGCTGATTCTAATATCTTCAAATTCAACGGCAACTGTTTTTGATGTGAGGTGGCCACTCGACAGGGGAAGCCGTTTCAGAATTTTCCCGACTGCAGCCAGTCATAGGTTTTCCGCTTTAAAAGAAACTAATTGGAGATTCAATTAATATTAAACTATTGACATCGGTCTTGATCGAAAGCTGCTATCGTTTTTAGAAAAGTTCTGCAAAACTGACAATTAACCGCAAAAAGTCAATTAACCGCAAACAATAAATCGATTAATAGTGAAGATTAATTGACGTTCTTAATTGAATATCTTTTTTCATGGCACTTAAGAATATACTTCTTTGCACAGTCAGTATTTGATGGAATGTACGGAAGAAATCTCATAAAAATAGCCCGGCAATCTCCGTCATCATTTGTCTGCAGAATAGTACTTTGAGCGGTCCGCGCAAAACTGACAAAATTAACAAAGTCAATTTGCTGCTCGAAATAAATCGCTTTATATTGCGGATTGATTGATTAACGTTCTATATTGATGATATTGCACAGACAGTGTTTGATGGCACCCAGGAAAAAGTACCTCTTAAAAAATCCCTCAGAAATATTTGTCATAATTGTAAAAACTTCGCATTGGGACCGATAGGGATACAACAGAGGGGCTCGTTAGGTCAGCGTAAAGCAAACCAACGAACCAAAGCAACGCATAATGTAAATACGGACTCGCTGCAGTCCTCGGTGCTTCAACAAACCCCAGACAACTCCAACACAAATAAGAGGAAAAACGAAGGCTAAAGAGAATATTTCTGTTCTCCACACTGGGGTAGACTGCTGAGTGTTATTTCCATCTTATCTGTTTACATACGTGCTGTTTATGTTTACACGAATTCCGATCATATGTTTTAGTCATCATATGTTGTTGATGATTGTTTTAGTGCATTGTAAGAGATACACCACACCTCGCCGAACAGATTTCCTTGGTAAACGTAATAGAATTTGAGTCCCCCAGCTTTTTGTTAGCACTGAAGTAAATAAACACAACTGTGCATTATAACAGCAGACGTATTACGGACAAAAAATATTCCTAATCCCCTCAGAGTGCGGAGGAGGACGGGATGGGGGTGGGGATGCGTTGGTGTGTGTGTGGGGGGGGGGGAGCTTTCTGTTGCTCTAAGAGCAAATTGGCAGCACGAAGCAGATCTCTTTTCATTTATGGGTCCTGTCATGTCTGTTTGTTGTCACTGGCGTCGAGGTTGAATTATTTCACCCATTATCCTGACACGTTGTCATATGAGTGAAATAACCTTATCTACGACGTTTAACTCTATTCGAACAACACCTAGTCCCGCCAATCAAAGGGAATTCAACAGTGTTGACGATTTTAGTTTAAGCAGTATTTGATTTCCAGCCAATTTAAAAGACACTATACCAGACACTGACCTTAACCCTACTAATTTTTTAGGACACCCAGTTTTAACTGATTTTACTTTTAACATAGTTTCCCCTCAAGAAGTACATTCTACCATTCTATCTCTAAAATCCTCTTCTCCTGGTTTGGATGGTATTAAAGCCTCCATCATTAAATCTGCGTCAAATTTTATTTCAGAACCACTAACACATGCTATCAATCTGTCTTTTCTCACTGGCAACGTCCCCGATTCTTTGAAATTAGCCAAAGTTATACCCGTCTTTAAAAACGGTGATCCTAAAGTTTTTGAAAACTACCGACCTATATCTATCCTCCCTTCCCTAAGCAAAATTTACGAAAA
>JAVFBX010183058.1:0-14264 GCA_034783855.1 Mopalia kennerleyi
CATTTCAATAATGTCAGAAAGTTCATTTTCCTCCAGTGCTGAGTAAAGACGGCATTGCCACTCTTAAAACGAACTGCCTGTAGCCAGAAATCCCTGTTGGTATAGATCATCATTATATAGGTGAAATACTCTTGATGACAATGCTAAACAACAATCAGCCAATCAACAAATCAGTCCGTGAAGTCTTATTTTCTTACTCTTTTTCAGTATGACATTAAACACCAATCAAACAAACAAACAAATACTCTTTTTCAGCTTGTATTTATCAAATTCAGTGGTGCATGTCATTAAAGAGAATATCTATAATATTTTTATTATTGTATTTTTGGTAATCTGGTCTGTTGTGTCATTGATTTCCTGTATTTTATCTCCTAAAGTTTTATTTATTTACAATAAACATACCTATGGTCACACAATAAGTTAATCTCAATATCACGATGGGTATCTTTTATTGGTCTCGTAAGTTTACTCTACTTTGTGAAACTCATCAGTGAATAATGCTATAAAAAGATTTTTAATTCTTCTTAAAATAAATTTACTTTCCAAACTTTATGATAGCTGTTTAGTGGATTGAGAATGAAAGAGGCAGGGTTTTGTGGATGGGCCACCATTTACTGCTGGCAATTCAGTGCCTAGCTCAGATCGTCATAAATGTTAACACTAAGACTGTTAACCCGCCCAAGGGTCTTAATGTATGTGTGTTTAACACATGATGTTGTTTGAGATACACAATTTAAATTAAATTTAACATAGAAAAGAACTGGAAAATCTATATTGAAACACCCTTATTTTGTGAAAATGACTGTTTTGAGATATTCTTTACCGTCTGCTATTTGGATACCATTTAAGATAAGGTTTTAATTTGATTTTAATAGTTGGAACGGTTTTCTGAACTTATTTACTTAAAAACAGAAACAGCGGAGACATACAATTTGCTTATTTATTCATATGTTTTGTTTGTTTTTTAGTGAAAATTCGTCAGAACGGGATCAGTGGGAGTCCAGCCGAAGAGGAGACACTCTAAGACACTCCGACATTTATCTGGTATCTCATCCGCAGGATTACAACAACGACGATAATGGCTTCCTTGGTCTTGAATCTCGACGGTCAATTCGCAACTCTCGTCAAATGTTCCCAGATGATTTCCATCGACCACGAGACAGACGCAGCCCGGCGCCAATCCTAAATGTTTACCCGGTGGAGAATGAAGCGAGTATGTCGGTGGATTCTATTGATCCATTTAGATCGGTGGCGCCCAGATCTCCATACGAGCATGATAACAGTCAATATGAAAGGGACGGAACTCCTTATGAGAGAGATATCACTCCTTATGAAACACCTGTTACTCCATATGACAGGAGCAGGTCAGGAACTGTTAGGTCAAGGTCACAGTCTCGCTCACCCCAGCGACGCCATCCTGAAGAGCGTCTGAGTTACCCAGGATCTGGTTATGATGAACCCAGCCGGTATGGTGAGGATTCCATAGGAAGACCTAGTCCCCGAACCCCATCTGTGTTTGGGGGTTATGATGGTCCGTATCACTCGCTCAATTCACCAGATGATGATCACACAGACAACATTCCTCACCAGCCTCCAGCACCCCGACCAGGCTTCCCTCGGCACAGTTCCATGAAACCATCGGGGATGAGGACGTACCTGACCGATAATGATCAGGACAGCTTCATTCCCTGGCATCCAGATGGGGATCTCAGCTCTGTACTTCCAGACCAGACCAGAGATCAGTATCCATCAACAATCACTGATATCCCATCATACCATGCTCCTCAATCTCCATACCAAGACGTTACCATTCCCACACGTCAATCCAGACCAACATTCCCACGATCATCAGGCATCGACCCTGGCCCTATAAGAGTACCACAGGAACAGAGGCCAGACAGCTTTCTGGAAGACACAATTGTGAAAAGACCAGATGACCTTCCTCCTTCTACATATAACAGAGACAGATTACAAGGTACAGTTGACAAGGTGCGTCGGATGCCACGAGCCCGTCGTGGACGAGGGTTATCACGGTCTGGATCTGGAGAGTATGATAGTTATCCGGACAGCACGCCTTCACCAGGGCACCGTTCACCAGCAGCTGCTCTTGGGGGTGGTGGGGAGGATGATGAACCAAGCAGAAGAGCAAATGACAGGATCCCTCAGCCATTCCAGCCTCAGCCGTATGGTTATGCCAGAGACATAGCCCCTTATAAGGGTATAGGTGACCAAAGAACGAGTCTTAGTAGTTCGGGCAGAGGCAGTAGTTTAGGGCGGGGTAAACCATATTGGGATCCGTACCGCCGCGCATATGGGGACACTCAACCAGATTCATTTAGTCAAAGCTCTGGGCTGGGCAGTCGGAATATTTCTCAAAGTACAGGGTCATCAGGGCCAGGTCGACCTCCCCGGGGCAGCACATCTGTTAGCTCCCTGGCAACACATCAGGAGCATGACCTTAGCATGGACTCATCACCGTTCGCTGATGCGAGCGGAAATCATAGAAAAGATGTTTCAGGTGATGAAAATTATGAATTTGATACGACTCATCCAACAGACTCTGATATTGTGGATGTGTTGTCAAGGTCACCGGGGAGTGGTTTTCACGTACCTGGACGACCTTACGTCAGTCCGCAAGAATTTTACTCTGAACTCTATCCTAAACCCAGGAGACAGAGTGCTTATAGTGATAGTGAAAAACGCTTTGAAAGACTTCGTGGTGAATTTCAGGAATTCCGTCGACGACAACAAGAACGTCTTAGCCAACAGAGGCAAACGAGTACAATGGACAGTGAAATGCTTTAGTCCCCATCCCATCTGTTAATAGATTGCATATATAAACATTCTGTACAAAGTTTGTGTCTTTCTGGATAAATGTTTGTTTTACCGTATATCATCTAAAAATTCGACCAGAAAAAAATGGAACTCAAATATTATCAGAGAGACTGAGAGTGTGCTTTCGTGACAGTTTTATTTAATTATATTACTAAAGTATGCAATTAAATGCAAATGAAATGAAAATAAAAAAAATGTTGCATAAACATATTTCCAGTTTTACAAAACTGACAGTTCCGAGACAATATAATTATGATTTAAACAATTATAAGGTTTTGAATCTAGCCGTATGAATGGTATGTTTTTTGTCTTTACATGTACTGATGAGATGATATTTGATATCCTGTATTTTCAAGTGAATTGCCCCAACTTAGATTTAATTATTATTGTATAATATAATATGTGAAATTGTAAAATGTGTTCAAAAATATGTGTGTAAATACATATATTAATATAAATTGAGAGAATGTTAAGTTTCTAAAAAAAAAAACAATGTTTATATGAGACTGTATATATAGTATGTTACATGTCACATTTATGTGGATATTTATGAGGCACAATTAATTGACAAAACGAGTCATGTTTTTTAAATGCGTACCCCCTCCCCTCTACACCCCCTCCCCCTCAATGCATAAGGTCATTTTGAAAACCATGCCATTGTCATCATATTTCTAATGAAACAATGTTAATATCTTTTATTATATCAGTAACTTATGCTACATGTAGGTTAGTGATGCGAAAACTAGAACTACTGTAATTAAAATTTAAAAAAGAAATATCGCAAAGTGATTCCAAAGTTGATTTTTATAAACAACTATTTCAATGAGTGTGTGCAGTTCTAAGCTAGATTGATTTTATCTAAAATACTCTGTATGCGGGTGTGCGAAAGTTACCCATGACTTTATTTTTTGTTTTGTCAATTTTTTTTTGTTGTTTTTTTTGTTTTACACCGTTTGATATTGACTAAATATTTCATCACATGCACAGTGTGTGGTGCATTAAACAATGTTACTGTGTCTCATTTGGCTTCAGAATTGCTCCAATTTTGCAAAGTTGCCATAGAATAAAGGTAAGGATAAGAAAAAAACCTAAATAAATTTTATTATCTTACCCTTGGCCGAAGGTAACATTGCAATATGTGCTCTATACTCAACTTTTTATATAGATCATCAGACATCTGATTTACCCAAGTAATTTTGGATGTTTACCGTCAACATCTCCTTTTTTTATATTAAATTTGCTGAAAAGAGCCAAAAACTTTTCATCTGGCGCCATTAATGAAATTATGTAAATAATGTGATCTTGGTATAAACTAGGCATGTAGCTGCAATTTAATAATGATCCACTTTTTGAAACCCGACTGAATAGACATTTCTATCAAAATAACCAGGCAAATTAATTGACAATCTTGAACAGTTAAGGCCTATTCTATAATAAGTCTTTATTTTTCACTTTAAAATGACTGAAAAACTAAACTAAATTTTGCTCGTGGATAATTCATACTCCTGTTGATCGCTGCTCAGAATAAGTCAATTTTACTTAGACTGGTTGTTCAGTATTAACGAACACGCTGTTGTGTTGCCCTGTGTTATAATGCAGACTTTGAAGAATTATACAGATAGTTTTTAATATCCGCTTTATAACTGTGCATTTTCTCAATTCTTTGTTAAAATTTATGTTGATGTATGTCTATAGAGGTGCTCAATAACAAGATTGTAGTGGCACTGTGTCCGACTACAGTTTTATGTAGAAGTGCTGACATGTTCATAATATAGGGGGAATAACTCAATGGTACTTGAGCTGAGCTCACGAGTTATCTCCCTTTTCTTTTCAAAACGTGTATCTCACCTATTATGTTTGAACATTTCAATTACTTTTTTTACCTGCAGTGGGTGTTGAGCTTTATTTGTTTATTTGTGAGCAATATAGGTAATACTAAATTAGTTTTGATGTATAATAGATGTATAAATATATGCTTCTGATTAAGACATCTATATGTTGCCGATGACAACTGGAGACAAAGATCTATCAACAAAACAAAATGTTATTTATGAGAGTTTATTTTGAAGATGGTTCAACATTATTCAAAATTTATATATTAAGCGAAATGCCTGTGCTAGGGTCATTTACCATTGGCATTATTTGTTTTTCTTTGTCTTTTTTGTTAAATGTTGTTATTGTTTTGTTTTATAGAGTGGTTAAGAATGAAACTGGACTATGGGCTGTTCCAATTATACATGTACAAAGTCGCGCCAAGATTCAACATTTTGACTATAATAATGTTACATTGCATGTATATAAAAATAAGTTTATAGATATATACCAAAATGAACAAGGACCAAGCAGAATTAACATTATGGGAAATTATTTGAGATCATTTGCATGCCATATTGGTTTTTCCATCACGCATCAATTGTACATTTTTCATTATTTATTGAAACCTGCCTGGTGTGTATTATTTTTTTATTTGGCAAAATTGCTAATGATGAAATTTATTGATCCGCAATTGTTTTTGGTGCATTTTTTTCTTTTTTTTAAAATTAATCCAAAGAAGAAAAAAAGTTTATGTGTTTTATTGCTTGAAATATTTTACGTACTGAAATTAATTTCATTTAAATGACCATAAAGTACAGTACACATCGGTGTCATTCAAACTACTCAAAACTTAGTGAGAATTTTTTTGTGGTTTAATAATGGAGAAATCAAGAGGTGAATCTTTAACAGATTTGATGTTCCGTGTTTCAGAATTTAACTGCAATTGTGAGATCAAATAGATTTAATTCTGTAATGATAAGTTTTCAGAGGGTAACTATGTATTATGAATTATATAATGGACCAAGTCACCATGATTGTATGGGACCAACTTGTTTGTATATCCATTTCATTGTCATCCTTGATCATTTATTTTGACCTGAGTACTGTTCAACAAAATAATCTAAGCCTAACGTAGCTGTAGCCATCATGGTTCTCGCAGAGCTAATGGGCAACATGAAGCCGATCTGTTTGTCATGTCAGTATTGAGTCTTGTCAATGTCCTGTTTGTTGGCAGCGGTGTCGAGGGTGGTTTCCTTACGCCATGTGACTGAAAAACCCTAGAGTATGACATAAAAACACTAATGAATCAATCTTTCATTGGTTTATTTAATAGGAATAAACTGTTTAATAATGGACATAACATATTTTATCCAAAGTTGATTTTGAAAATCATGACGAAAATAAAGCTTCATCATTGGTTGTCATGGAGATTATAATGAAATTAAGCTACATATACGATCACATTGAAGAACGCTACCCAAGAAGATAAAATTATAACTTACATCTTGATTTTTTTATCGATATTAACTTGGCTATTACGCCAGTCACACATGCCACTATTATCAGCATAAAAAGAATTTTATTTATATTCTGATTTCATTTCGAACTAATTCCATTAAATTGTGTTCAAAAACATTCACCACAAATATATCAAACTAGCTTATTTCATACGATTCCTCAAGTATTAGTTGCTAAATGAGATTTCCCAACTTAAATATATTTATTTTAACACATCTTATATTTGCTTTTTTATTTCAATCAATTAAAAAAAAAAGTTTGATATCAAGAGAAAAAATAAAATCCAAACTGAGATGTTAATGTTTTCTAACCAAGTGAGCTACAAAGGCTAACTTACATATATTATTAATAAATGAAGAGAGAAACATTTGCTTGCCTCCACTGGGTTTTGAACCTGAGACCTTTCATATATATGTGTGTATAAGTCACACATTTCTACTCCAGTGCAATAACCTGGTTGTGCTTTGTATTATTCCTGTTCAATAATCTACATGTGGTCTAGCTTTAGGCAGCACGTTCAGTTATTTGATCAGGATGTTGGGAATTTGTGACGTAAAACACTGGTCTGTTGTCAATCAATCTAGCTTTGGACGTAAAACACTGGTCTGTTGTCAATCAATCTAGCTTTGGATAGCTTTGGACGTAGAACACTGGTCTGTTGTCAATCAATCTAGCTTTGGATGTAAAACACTGGTCTGTTGTCAATCAATCTAGCTTTGGATATCGCAAATCGGTATTCCGTTGTCTACTGGGTTCTTAAGGGCAATGTGATAAAGTTTATCATGCCGAGTATTGGGTTTCCCAAAATTAGGCTTGTTTAACAAATTTTGATTACAACAATTTATTTAAATTTGTTCCTGATTTAAAACAAGAAGGTTGAAATAAATTAAAAAATAAAATAGATTATATAAGAAACAGTCCAGTGGAATAATTGTATCTCATTGTTGACATACCCTAACTTATTAAATATTATGGCAAAATGTAGTTCTTTACGAGATAGGTTGGTTAAAAAAAACTGTCTCAAAGAAATTCTTTTCTCAAGAAAAAAAAAATATATATACATTTATCATTGAGCTGACTGTTCTTGGGCTGTATAAACAGCTTTTATATACCGTTTAAGCAGCATACATATTTGCATAGTTCTAAGTTTGGAAAAATCATTCAGTGACCTAACACAAAAATACTGAATTCTGGGTGATGCATTGAATGTGTACCTATACAGTCAAATGTTCTACAGGTCGGCCTATGTAAACCGTCACTTGTAGATCAGCCATTTATTTCCTCCCTTGTAGCATCATGGTTTATGTATAGCTTTGTTGTTGTTGTATGTGTTTGGTTTGCTCACTGCCCATGTAAACTGTCGTATTTCCCACAATTGTCAACATTACCGTCTTTATACCAACATGATCTCAGGAATAAAAGATGGAAACACACATAGTTTTGTTAAAAATGTTTTTATTTGAATGGCAAGGTGGTTGGAGGTTGCTATGGTAACCAGGAAAGGGTTGGCTCATAAGACCTCTTCATTAAATTTGGTTGTTAAGTTTGTTTGATTATGGTTTGACATCGCAGTCAAGGGCATTTCACTTATATGACGACTTCACTCTGCACCTTGCCTTATTACAGTGGAAAACCGAGAGGAAACCTCGTAAAGACCACCCCCGCAATTGCAAAAGCCGCAACGTGTGACTCGATCATATACCTGATGGTCGACAGGCGGACTTGAGCCGGTGAACGGTACATCGAAGCAGGTTTAGTAAGCGCACACGCTACCACTGAGCCATGGCCCCCTTTTCATTGAAGGATCTCTTCAGATGAATTCTTTGTTCAAGACAAAGTGTCATGCCCAGGTAAACCTGATGCGCCCTGGATTTATAATCTGGTCAATAAGCCGATCAAATTCCCCATTACTTTTCCCTAATGGAAAGTTCTGTATCAAAATGCAACTGACAACTCAATAGGTTAATGAAATGACCCTGAGCTGACAAAAACTAATATCAGGACAAGACTATCCCAAGATGCAAAACGACACAAAAAAATTGGTTTCGACTTATTTATTTTATTGCCATTGCCCTTGTATGTTTGCAAGAGGAATGTCCAAATTATTAAAAGGAGCAAACATACAAGCCCAATGTTCGGGCTAGGCTGGAACCAACTACATGTAGCTCTGACCATCCCTGGGCAAGAGGAAGTCTCAACCACCCACCTGCTAATAGTTGTCTCATTATGACAGCGCTTGTTACGGAGCTTCCTGCTGATTTAAAAGCTAAGAAGCAACAGAATTTCAGTCTGTTTGTGATATCTTTGGGCTGTATCTTGTCTAGTCATTATTTGTTGGGTTTGTTTCGATCATGCACGCTGTTGCTCCAGCAATTGCGGGGGTGGTTTGTATTAGGTTTCTTCACAGTTTTCAACCGTAATTAAACAAGGAGCCTTCATATAAGTGGAGTACCACTGAGTACGATGTTAAACCCCAATAAACAATAATTCCCCCCCCCCCCCCTCCAATGAAACAAGTATACATACCTATACATTAATTATTTAAAAAAATATTAGCTAGTTGTAAAAAGATTTCAGGTTGCTTTTGGTTTAAAGAATCAATCAGAAAGTGCAGTAGGCCCTATATAAAATTTAAGCGGAAAATAAGTCCCAATCAAAAATGAAGGATATTAAACGGTCATAACGACATCCAGAAATCTCCTGTTCCATGTGTTGGCTGATGGTACTCGAGAGTATATCACTTAAATGATAAAATTTACTCAAGCAGTAAATATGCCAACACAGCCATACAATGTGGAATGTTTTCCGGTTTTGAATCGTTTGATAGCGGTTTAACGTTGCACTCAGGGTATTTCACTTATATTATGACGAATTGTCCATTTCACATCGTTCTGCTTAAATATGGTACAAACCCGAGAGAAGAGCTCGAAAAAAACACCCCAACAATTGCCGAAGTCACATCTTGTGACTCACTCATATACCTGATGGCCGACAGACGGTCTAACCCATCAATATTACATCGATTGTTTGTTTGATTGGGGTTTAACATTGTAACCAAATAGTATTTGACTTTTATGACCACGAATTGTCCTCTTCACACTGTTCCTTGCATAATTTACGGCGGAAAACTGAGAGGAACACTTGTAAACTGCATGTCAACTGAAAACTAGCTAAACTTATGTGTTCCTCAAAGAGCTATTTTGATATTTACATGAATACAACAGATTAACATTGCGCTTGGATGGCCAAGCCTGTACGCCGTGTTGTTACCTTCCAATGCATCCATAAGCAAAGTTTAGCAAACGGACACACTGATGACTGACCGTGTGTTCGAACAATGACGTCAGTCACGCCTGTTAAATTAACAGCTATGCTTACTCCAATGTAAGTACAATACAGATGCCTGTCTTTTATTTGAAAATATGCAATTTCTTTTTGTAACCAGTGATGTTGTAGGTCATTTTCTTCATCCATTGGGATGACACGTCCCCAAACAAATGGAATAACCGGAGGTATGGCGTAAAACTCTAATCAAATAAACATAAGAGATTTCAGAGAGTAACAGAGTCACAAGGCAAACTCTTATTTTAGAGTGTTTATTAAAATGTTGATGTTCACAAAACTACACCTTACTAGATACAGGCAATAAAGAAAAATCATGTTACAAGTACATTTACAAACAGTTATCACGGATTTACAGCGGAGAATAAATGTACTAGTCACAAAGTGATAATCGGCTAATAAGATTGGTTGAATTGATAGACAGTTGACCAGTACCTTGCCCTTTTCTAATGTAAAAATTCAAAAGCAGTCACAACCATAAACAATAGGCAAGAGATTTTGAGGAGAAACAAGTCGAGGCTTTCAACAAAAGGCACCAAATAAAACGATATCAGACAGAAAAAACTTGATGATTATTTTTCTTCTGAGAATTTGTAAAAGTAAAAGACAAAAATGCAAGCCAAACGAAACGTAAGGCCCAAAATAAAGCCAAATAGATAAAGTAACAATAGCTGAAAGCATAACTGTATTTTTATCCTTTACAAAATCACCCCAACCATCCAAATACATAGGTTTCATCAACACTGGAATGTGTAAGATTATAAGACATTAAGAAAGCAATCAAGCTGAACGTAAACGCTTAATATCTGCTCAACTGTCTACCAATAACCAACTGGAACTTGAAGCATGATTATATCTAATGGTCAATACAACAGACCCTACTTTACATCACAATTTGGAAGATTGACATTGTTAATAATAATGATTCTTCAAATTATACATTAACACTTTATAATAATGAATATATGTGGCAGTAAAAACACATCTTCTAATCTATTCTGTTTCTTACTTTGTTCTATCGCGCGTCAGGTCCAAATCTCAAAAGGGGAGGTCACTCTATGCAGCTAAAGTAAGTTGACAAAAGTTCCCTCCCCTTGATCATAAGCCACAGAATTTCTCTGGGCAGCTTCCATTATCGAGGGCACTTAAATATAATATACAGCCTGGTGGAATAGTAAATTTTACATAAATGCTGAATTCTACCTTCTCTATTTGTACCGGGTTCTCAAGTTTTACACTTTTCAATCTATTATTATATAAATTCCAACATTTTTGCCAGCAAAAACATGTAAAAACGTCGAATATTCATTGCTTTCTCATATACTCATTTGATTGATTAGAATTGCTATCATTGTTGAAACACCACTCCTTCCAGACTGTATACCATACTTAAGAGGACATGATAAACCATGGGTGTGGAATCAGCTACTTCAGGAATGGTTACCACAAACCCCTGGAATGATAATTCATTGACGATGTATGGACCTCTTATAGTAAATATCCTAACTCACATTTTTTATCCTGAAAATTTAAATTTAAAATCCACTCCTTTTCAATAATTAATTACATTTATCCAAAATTCGCTTCAAAGACAGTACTCCAAAAATCTAAAACAGACGTTGAACAAGACAAAACTACTAACACGACAATAACATAGAATGTAACTATATACAAACTTACTAGCAATATGAAGTAGACAATGCAGTGATAGGAAGTTGAGAGACAAGGGAAAAAAAGGTGATGATACATAATTCAATTGAACTATCTTCTCGAGAAAAATCCTCCCTCGAATAAATTTGGTTAACAGAATCAACTAAACAGAGTACAAAACAAAAAAATAGTACTAAGGAAAAGCCTGGAAATATACTGTACACTGGCTGGCCTTCCGGACTAAAGAAAAGTTGTTAGAGAATAAATCAGCTTTTAAAAATACATCCATAGTTTGTTGTAAATAGCAGATAGGTATTAATGAGATTAAAGGACTAGAGTATATCATTTTGGATTATCATCTTCGCAGTCAGATTTTGCTATTAAAACACCAAATCTATTTCTGCTGGTCGACTAAGGTACATTTACAATGTCAATATATGCATACATGAACATCTAGCATATATATAAATTCATTATCCAGGAATTAAATTACATATTGGTCGGAGCCAAAATGGACACAAAAACCTCTGAGGCAATAGCACATTAAGATGTTATTAACTCGTCTGGAAAAAGAAATAAAAACTCAGAAAAAAAAAGCTAAACTAATTCAAAGGCAGTTTTAATTGTACATTGTACATAGACTTGATTTAAAATTCTGCCCAAAATGTATGATTTAAGATTTAATATACAGAAAATATCGCCACATGTAAATTTGGATAATTTCTCACAAAATTACAAAGTCGTAACAATGACATAACTAAAGCTTGGAGTCTGTAAATGTGGAGAGATAATCTTCTGACCAGTCAGATACAGGTAGGATTATCAATGGGACTGCGGAAATAAAACCCCACATTATAAAGAATGATGATGGGGCGATCAACAAGCCAGCTTGAGTTAATTTGAGTTTGTTATAGCAGCCAAGAACTGCAGATATAGACTGTTTACGGTATTAATAGTTGAATTTGGTACGTCGCTGGCTGGACGTTCTCTCCTCTACAGTTTTAACTAATGACCCATCTCAAAATATCTGTAAGTGGGATTTTCATAACCATTCATTTGCATGTTAGCGACGTGACGTTCCTCAGGTGATGCAGCCGGGTCCACTTCAACAAACCCATGGGTGACAGACTGGCGTTGTGAGCGCTTGCGCAACATAACTACTGCTACAACAATTATGACGAAAACAGCAACACTTCCCATAGCGATACCAAAACTGGCGCCATAGCTGGACTCTTGCACTGAAACCTGTCTGTATGAATTCTGAAAATAAATAATAACAAAACGTTAGTTTAGACTTAATAAAGCATCTCATCTGGTTATGCCAAATGGGCAGTTTTGAAATTTGTATAAAGACACAAATTGTAAGTTTACACAAATTTAATCTGCAAACCGTATTTTTTTCTCCCCACACCTGCTTACTTTTTTCTCCCCACACCTGCTTACTTGTCTAAGTAAGTTATTATTTCTTTGAAATGTGATGCCAGGTGGCTTCAGAAAGACAACACAGTGGAATAGTCCAGGCTACTGTTTGAAGGAAATTGAACTGATGACAATGTGAAATGCTGTTTGTCTCAGGGAGGTGTTTACTTTCAATGACTGTTTGTCAAATTGCTGCAAATCCACAAACCTACATCATAGAATTATTAAAAAGAAAGATATTTTCAGTTTTCATAAAATCAAAGAAAACGCACCTGCACATGAGCCTTGTCCTCTAGTTTGTGGGCCACAAAATGAGGTTTAACGTCAAAGTATGGGTGATCATTCTCCACGACTGGCTCTTTCTCTGTGTACGTTTTCATTTCTGGTTTAACCTCCTCAACTTTGACCTCAACATCTGGTTTGACCTCCTTTTCTAATTTGGTCTCTAACTCTTCTAAAACAAATTAACACATATAAATTTTTAATATTGATTGATTGGTGTTAAACGCCATGCTTACGTATATTTCACTTATAGGATGGTAGTATATTCCAACAATAATTGACACTAGCACAACCGAGATGTGAAGCGTTTACTTCTGTTGGAAAATCAATTTTCCTTCAGTGCTAAGTAAAGACAACATTGCTACTCTTCAAACAAACTGCCATATATTTTTAATAAGACATAAAGTTTGTTTGTTTGTTTGATTGGTGTTTAACGTCATACTCAAGGGTATTTCACTTATATGACGAAGGAGACAAATACAAAATGTACAAACAGATCAGCTTCCTGTTCCCCTTTAGCTCTGAGAACACCAGGGTAACAGAAAGCTCCTCTTTTATCACCTCTTTCGATAGACTGAGGAAGCCGGGAGAGTATTCTGCAGGACTGGCCAACCCGCTCCCCCACGGGGCTAAGACATAAAGAGACTGGACTGTTCGTGTCAGAAGTCAGTGGACACAGAGTAAGACCCAAACTGATTCCATGGAATATTCTCTGACCAACATACATCTATTCGTTTCGTTGTACTGGATTAATTCCAAACAAAATAAAAAGGACCGTATTGTTTTTTTCCGCAAATTAAACTAACTAATAACTGTTAAACGTATAACAATTGCATTCTACTACTCAAACAGTATTTGAAGTTGTTAATTATATTGTTTGGGGCATCATCCATTGACCCAGTCAGGTAACGTCTTCAAGACTGATTCAGATTTATAGCCGGCCAAAAATAAAGATGGTAACTAGTATAGTCAATTAAAACACATTTAATTTATACAGAAAATATTAGCCCCTTTCAAGGAAATAAATTTAATGTGAAAAGGTTCCAACTTATTTTTTAGGAGTCTGACAAATGTTTCTTGTTTTACCAATTTTGTTGTTACCTTGTGTTTTTGGTATCTTGTCCGCCTCAAATTTAGTAGGGACTACCTCTGCCTCCTCTTTTGTGATTGGTCTTAAGACATTCTTGGCGACATCACTGTTAATTCCCTGGTAGGTGGCCAAGTACTTCACTGTAACAAAACATTGTGAACATTCAATGATAATCAGCTAGTGCATTTCATATATTTGTGTTGTGTTTTCTGCTGTAGCTAGCTTTGTTCCAGTGATTGATTTTTTTGTTTGTTTGATTGGGGTTTAACGTCGTACTCAAGGGTATTTCACTTATATGACGACGGACTGTCCA